>RCWM02000035.1:600000-900000 GCA_003667255.2 Euschistus heros | reverse complement strand
ATCTCACTTCCAACCGTCTCTCATCTCTTCGTCTACCCTCCGTCCATCAAACTCTCCAACCAAAAACTATCTCCTTGTTTTTAGGACCATGCGTTTTAAAGAGCTTCATCCCCTCCATCTCCGTTTACCTTCCTTTGGCTGAAAGTTTTGATTTCTTTGTCATGATGTTCTTTGTCTCCTATATATTTTTGTAGACAAACTAAACAGATAAGCAGCGGCGATCCTTCAGAAGGTTTGACCTGACCCAGATCCCCTTTGAAGGGTTTTATGGCTTAACAATCCTACTCCCGACATCAAAAGAGTACCGGCCCTTTTTGATCACGCCGTCTTATTCTTAATTATTAACAAAACATTACTCCGAGTACCCATAATACATTACAGCATATTTAAATTAATATTTATACAAACTATTTTTATAATAGTACATAAAATATTTTTAGAATAATACTAAAATAATTTAACTTTAATTTAAAATAATTGAGTTAAGATGAAATTTAAGCAGTAATTATCAAATGAATTTATACGCTAGTTGACGAATAGAATAAAGATTGGAGAAAAAAAAATTGAATAAAAAAATATGTAAATGAATAAAAAAGAGAAAAAATATAAGAAAAAAAAGTATATATTATTAGGAGTAGGTAAAATTTTATAGACAGTTTATTCGTTGCGCTCCATGTTACAACGTGATCCACAAATAGTCATAGTTATTTTATAGTCGTTTGTTGTTAAAAAATGACAACAATAGCTATAAAAAGATATAGACAACAACAATGTGAGAAAATCACAGATATCCTGAAGATAGAGCAAAGGTACTCCGAAACATGTAGAAGAAAATAAAAGATAAATAGTAGTTATGCCTTCAATATGAAATAACTAAAATTAATCTCCTTCAATAAAATATTAGATTGATAGTTAGTTTTATAAATTTAGCAAATAGTCAATTTTCGCATATTGTAAATATTAATGCATATTATTTGTTGTTTTTTTCATTTAAATGTCGACAAACCACGATTCGTTTAATTTTTAGAAAATCCGATCGACGAAAAAGGCATAAAACACGTACAACTAACATAACGGTAAACTTATTGATTTGCAGTTTTTTTAAATTCGATAGGGCACATCAAAAATTATAGAAAATAATATCCTTCGAATCAAAACAGGAACAACCGAAAATTTGATTTTTTGGACATACTATTGGTTAACAGAGCTGAATCCAAAAATGGTGACAAAAACAGACTTTAGATTCGAATTCAACACCGTTCAAAACATACCCACATGAAATTTGAAGTCGATTCATTAATTTTTAGAGTCTCAAAATGCGATGTCTAGAAAAAACACCGTTTCGTCCACCCGTTCAGTCGGTCCATACCTGTCACAAAATAACAGCTCCAGTATTTCTGAACCCCCGGTAAAAGTGATTCGGATAAAGCAAGGGTTACAATTACTTAACAACATTAGTACATTTCATCTGATTTTACAATTAGGTCTGTATGATATTATGCTGCTAATGGAAGATATGGAGTTAAAGTAGTAAATAAAGACTTAGCAAATAAGTTATATTTCAGTTAAGAATTTTTTTTTATTGACTAGCTGATTGCGAAAACATACATAGAAATATGTTATATATATATATATATATATATATATATATATATATATATATATATATATATATATATATAACATACAAATTAAACACAAATATACATAGGATATACACATAGGAATAGGTTACATAAGAAAAAATAGGTCATATTTCCATATAATACATGTTCTAATAATATTTATTAATGCTGGCACATTTGCATTTATTATTAATTATTAGGTTTCACTTAAAGTATAAAAAACAATAATTTATCTGTTAAGATGGTATGAACATTTACAATGTAAAATTAGTGTGGCAGAAGAAATTGATAATAAAAAAACTTCTTAAGTGCATATATGTATGTTTCTGGTCTTACAAAAGATAAAATTAGAAAAAAAAACAACAACTAATTGTAGGAGTTAATGTCGTTTTGGATATTCTGTTAAAATTTAAGGAAGTATATCTAAATAAGGATAGTTAGAAAAGAATACATAAAAACTAGAGTGGACAATAATCCCAATCCTCTTAATGACGTAATGATATGTTAATATTTAATTATTGGCCTTAAAATCAGCCATCAAAATAGTTAATACAAATAGAACATTTATATAAATCAGTCTAATAAAGGATTACACACAGAACACGGACGCGCAAACACTCGCACACGCACAAGCACTGACACACACCCACACGTGCACGCACGCTCGCACACATGCACCCTTTAATCTTATATAAAATAAATTCAAAGTTCAGTTGTAAAAACTGCAAAAATTTATAGTAGATCTCCACATAAACTTTCAGGCTATATATAATCAAGTCAACTATTAATATATATTATTCTTCCCAATTCGAAAAGTCAGTGATTTTATTCGTTCTATTTAAATATACAAAATGGATTTTGTATTTTTAAGTCCTCTAACTTTTGCACACAATTATTATACACGACTATAAGTGGAATGTAAAAATTAAAAGTTGAGAAGAATTGATCAACATTTATCGAAAATGGTTTAATCAACGAGAACATAATAGTTGGTACTTTCAAGGTTTCTAGAAGGCACAAGTTAATAAATTATTTCTAATTTTAGTTTGATCAGTGATTAAACTAAATATTATAGAGTTAATTTTTGCTGAGCAGTATAAAAAAGAAAATGAGGGAATGATAGGCTATCAAATCTAAGTAGGTATATAATTTTACATTTTTTTTTCTTTATTTTTTTCCCTAATTATTATTTATTAAAAATAATATATTATTTTCATGTTTCTTTAAGATAAGAACTAACAAACACAAAAGTGTGAGTATATATGTTTTTGTGTGTGTGTGTGTTTGTTGTTATTAATGCCCATTTATAGATAAAAAATAAATACAAAAATGAGGTGGTAACTACATATTTATAAATTTCGTATTATATAATAGAATATACACTTCATTTGTACAAAAAATTAAAATTGAAGTAACTTATAAAATACACAAACAAGGAACATATTTTAGTTACCTAGGCACTTGTGAGCTTTTGATTTTCCTATACGATTAATATCATGTCAATAGTATCTTCCAGTATGCCGTAAACTCACTACTGTAACAAGTAACCACCTAATAACCATTTGTTATTGGAAATATTTATCGGGTAACATATGTATTTATACTCATGCCGAGAAACAACAGCTCACTGAAGTGCCATACTATGTTAAATCATTCAGTCACCTTCTGCAGTAGCAGTCAGATAGTTTGGTAGCTCTTCATTCTGCTCACCAGACTTTTTGAGGCAAGTCCTCACTTCTTGAAGGATAATGGTTATCCTGCGATCTAAAGCTCTTAGGTGAGGCTCTAATAGAACTGGTGAAACTGGATCAGAGAGAAGAGAATTTCTCATAGCTTCACTCAGCTTTGTTGGGCCATTATGATAACTGTAAATATAAATATATTAGTTCAAAGTTAAATATCAGGCAATTACAATAAATAAGTGTATTATATTTAATATTATCAATTCTTTACATGAGAAATGGTCTATCTCCTAATGCTACACTATTCCTGGAGAATATCTAATATTCCAAAGGCATCCGGAAGTAATAAGAGAGACAGATATATTATTATTATGGATATCATCCCTACTTGCATTAGCTGTTATTTGCAGCCAATAAACAGAAGGTGTAAAAAAAAACGACACACATTAGTTTTGATGCTATTGATATTTTAAATTATAGTGTTTCTGTTTTTTTTTTTTGTTTTTTTTTTTTATTTTATTTTATTTACAATAAAAGATAAAATTTTCTTTTACCTCCTCGGTATGCAGCACATCTTACAGAAATTTAAAGTGAGCATTAATTATGTAACCCAATTCAATTTTAAGAAAAAAAAAAATAAAAGCTCTTATTAATTTAAATCTCAATAAAAAAAAAAAAAAAACAGTGACTGTATTTGGACATTATCATTTCTGCAGGCTCAGAGCCTGACAAACGGGATTTATAATATACCGTTTGTGGAAATTTCTTCTGCATAAAGAAAATTTAAATCTTGCAGATCATTGTCATCACTCATGCTTTACCTATTTATCATCTATATTCAAAAAGACTTCTTTTGCTCCACAAAAATGGGTTATGAAAAATTTATAAATACAGTAGAATCTCAATATATCGGTATATTTTTCTTTAGTTTTTATTTTTACTTATTCTTTGTATCTTCAAGAGGATAAAGAATAAGTGCGATATATCGATATGTTTATTATAACGAGATTACGATATCGTCAGCACTATGTAAAACTAACGAATGTGAGAATCCTAAAGTTTTATTCCTAAACTTTTCTGATGTTTTGTACAAGGCCTAAAAGTAAAAATTTCGGATCTTATCGGCTCTTAGTAGACCGAACTCAGTAATGTAATTTTACAAAATTCTAGCATTTTACCATAGGTTGGCTTTGTAGAATACAACGGCAAACGAACGAAATTAAAAAAATATGTTTTTCCACATTCGTTAGTCTTACAAAGTGGCGACGATATTTCGGGTGAAAAAATTAGTGTATCACTATCGACGAGGCGCTCCGGCCCCTTCACGCGCCCTGAATACCTTCTATCGACTCTAACCTTTTCCCGATTTACTTCGATGTTCTAGTCGCTACTTTTTGAGGGGAAAGGTTACTCTTCTTCATATACACTATAATTTTTAATTCCATTTTCAAACTAATATTAACTTCTGAGTACCTTCTCATATTAAAATGAGACATTATAAAATAAATATTTGAATATAAGAAAACATCAAAATATGAAACATTTAATCAATGTTGAATTAATATTATAGTAAATCAGAATTAATATAATTCTTAATCACAAATTATGATAATTTCTGATAAACTTTAGGGAAGAGGAAATAACAAATTGTAAATACATAAAACACAAAATCCATGTTGAAAGTTATAATATATATTTCTGATATATAGATTAGGGAAGTGGATATATGAAAATGTAAAACTTTGATATACTTTCACACATTTGTTTTTAGGTGGAAGTGTTTTATTGAATTAAAATGACAATCGGTCTCATCTGACGTCTATTCGCACAATATGTAATCTGAAAATTTCTCACATAAGGGTAGTGGAAATAAGAAAACAATAATGTATAAAACACTATATCCATGTTGAAATTTATGTTATTAACATCTCTTTCAACTTTTTACATTAAGAAGACGGAATCATATATTAATATAACTTAGAAATGGATGTTGATATGTGAGGTTATAGGAAAGAGCTATCGATAAATGTAAAGTCGGACTGAAGCGTCAGAATCGACCATCACACAGATGCATTGAAGGTCGGGCCGATTTGTCGGAGCGCCTCATCGATAGTAGTACCGAATTAAAAAAAATACGAAATACAAAAAGTTTTGATTAATTTTTAAGTTTTTTAAAACATTTGTATATATATATATATATATATATATATATATATATATATATATATATATATATATATATATATATATACATATATATACATATATATACGCGTTTTTTTTCCAATTTATTTTCCATATTCAATTAATCATTATTGATACAAGTACTATGGACAACACAATAAAAATAACCCTGTATTATGAAGGGTCTTTGGTTCAGTACCTAGGTAAGAATGTAATGTTCTGCGTCAACGGTTGTGAAAGGAGGATTTGGCCACAGACTTATTCAACAGCCAGGTTTTTTCCCCAACTAAAGGTACCAACTTTTAATATGGTTTTGCCCTAGGAGGGTCTCTCGACGTATTTAAATACAGTATTATGAATTTTGAACATTAAAATGTTTTTCACCACTTTTTATTGCTGATATAATTTATTTTATCATTTTAACAGATATATGTTTTATTTTAGGGGCCTCGATAAAGACTGAATCGAACAATCCTTAACACGTGTCGGCAACATCAGGTGTAAACAAATGAAATCCTCATTAAGTGGAGGAAAAACTAGGCTGTACCAAGGGGATTGATTTTATAAGAATTAACATGATTTTTCCCAAAACACGACTCAAATGCAACGGAAAAATACGAATTATTAAACGATTTGCCTACCTTGGAGAGAAAATATGAAATATGAAAATATGATATTTCGGGAGAGGAAATATGAAGGAAGATTCCAGTTAAAATAGTAATAATAAACTGCATGTCAACTCCATCGGGCTCTTCGCTCAATAGCCCTATTAAGTTAGGAATTTCGCATGTATCTTGAAAAGAATTAGCCGCACTGAATGTTGTATACATTTCAAAATCAAATAATACCAACTTTTTTTAAAACTTGGACAATTAAATATATCTATTGTTATTTACTCTAAGATATATGTCAACGAAAATTAATATATATGTAATAATAAAAAAGAAAAAACATTTCCTTTCAACTCTGATTGCTATTGCGATTGCTTAAAGTTAAATAATCGAATATAGTAATAAAATAAATAAAATTTTTAGTAATAAAATTTTTAAAGGGTACTGAACGCTTTACATCTTTCCAAATGGAATATAGCAGTTGGACAGTAAAGGTGGGGTTCCGCATGGAGCAGCCAGCCGCAGCAGCTGCGTCTGCCAGACGCCGCGGCTGGAGGCGAGGTACTGCTTCAGTGTGTTTTAATAGAACTATTGCAAGAGGCGCCAGAAAATTGAGAAGCTGAGCTGCTGCGTTCGGAGTGATCTAGGGACCAGTCCAGACGGGCTCCTTCGCGTCAGTAGTATGCAAACCCACATCACCAAAGTTTCTTGTACCACTTTAAGGCTAAACATCCCGATTTTTAGTAAGATTTTTTTTCAAGAGATGGCAGCACTTTTGGGGCAAATTTATTTTCGCTCTCATTTGTGAACAGATTCATCAATATTAGATCTGTAAACGGATTTGGTAATAAAAACCTCATTAAATTCACGCTACGTTTTCCGATTTTTTTTGTTGTCAATTATTTTAGAATTTAAAAAAATTATTTGGCGAACTATTGATTTTTTTAAAAAAAGCTGGTTATAGTCAGTTAGTATAATATAAATATAACACATTTATGTAAACAGATTCATTTTCGGTTACATAGGTTGATCGTAATATGAAAAATACGATTCAACAATAGCGGGTGATTAGATTAGTAAGCTACCTGCTGTGGGGAAGGGCTGTGAGGACCCAGCTCCCAGTCAGCTACCGATCTAACGTCTCCCCAATAGTGAAAAAAAACCGACAGAATAGAGGCCAACAAAATTTAATGTACATTTAAGAATATAAATAATATTTTAAAAAATGAACCTGTGTGCAAATTTCAAAATAACTATATATGTTCTTCTGTAGTTTATAAAAAGAAAAAAAAAAACTTAAAAAAACTCTTTTTAAAGCATAGTTAGATTATCTATGAAATTTATAAACATTTTTAAACCCAGGAGAAATTAAAAATAATAAACCAACAAAAAATGATATTTGGAACAAATAACGAGTTAACATATGAATACTTTATGTAATTGAAAATACCCTAAACAAATATTTTGGCATTGTTCAAGAGGAATTTATTTCACTGATTAATATATTCGAATAACGGAAGTCAAAGTGTAAAGTAATCATTAGGACCAAAACATGTGTTTAGTTTTCCAGATTTAGTTGAAATTTTCAGCTACTGAACCAACTGCATATAATTCCTTACTGATTTCCAATACCACAGATGCCCTGGATTCTTATATTCTCTGGAACCTGATGAATGAGGGTTCGGTAGGAATTGAGAAAAACTTAGTTTACAGTAAGGTTCAAAGCTTTTTTCTTCCTTATGATTTATCGAACATCATATCACTTTTTTTTTTTTTTTTTTTTATATTTATTTTAAGTTATAAATTTTGGTTTTAATTTTATAAGAATATTTCAATGAATAAAAAATTGTATTAAAAAAAAAAAAAAATTTTGTTTAATAAAAAACTATCTAATACGCCACCAAGAAAAAGTATTGAAAAATTGCAAAGTGTGAGATTTATACTTACTAAAAAAAACCTAGTGTTTTTTTTTTACTGCTCCATTCATCAAACCGTTGCCTGGTAACAACTGCATTTTATCCAATAGATGTTTTACATATAGTCCAGTAAAAAGGTATTTTGAACTAGAAAGTTTATGGGTAATTGTTTTTTATGTCTTGCTTTATATTTTTGGGGGTGCTGAACACGAATCTAAAGTTTTCCAACAAAATTTCCATCGGCAAATATGAGAAAAATTAGAAAAAAGTAAAAAAGCTTTAATGTTTTTCATTATTTTGCTTGTAGCTTGCAAAGTAATCATTTTAACCAAAATACTGTTCTATTATAAAATAAAGAGGAGAAAATGACCTACAATTTATGTCCCTAAGTTTTTTTTGTCAGACGTAAGGTATCCACAAGGAATTATGTCAACTGGTGCCAGTCCCACTTCTCTGCAAAAATATATTTGTCGTACTTTTCTGTCAATAACTCCGAATCTATTTGTCCGATTAAAAAATACTTTTTTTCATCTTAAAGATGGTTAAATTTACTATTAGAATATTAAATATGAAGTTCTAATTATGTCCATTAAAAGCACGCTAAAAAGCCCGTATTGTTGTATAATCCACGTTTTTTTGGCACATTTTTCGCAGTAACTCCGAAACTACTTGTTCGATTCAAAATTTCCTTTTTATATCTAAAAGGTGGTCAAATTTGCTATTGGACTGTATATATGAAGTTTCAATCGGGTCCCTCGAAATACACACACCAGAACGTTAAAGGTCTCGTACTTTTATGAAACCCACGCTTTTTTGTCACATTTTTCACTATTACTCAGAAACTATTTGTTCGAATCAAAATTTCATTTTTTCATCTAAACTTTCTTTTATATAATATAAATGTAATTTATATTAAATCCCGTGAAACACCCACGCTAGCATGCTGAATATGTATATTTTGGAAAAATATGACAATTATGACATGTTCAGTGGGCTGGCGTGGGTGTTTTAACGGCATTTAAAAAAAAATTACATATACACGATCTTGTATTAAATTTACCCCGGTTTTAGATAAAAAATGAAATTTTGATTCGAACAAATAGTTTCGGAGTTATAGTGAAAAATGTGACAAAAAACGTGGGTTTCATAAAAGTACGAGACCTTTAGCGTTCTGGCATGTGTATTTCGAGGGACCCGATTGAAACTTTATATATATAGTCCAATAGCAAATTTGACCACCTTTTAGATATAAAAAGGAAATTTTGAATCGAACAAGTAGTTTCGGAGTTACTGCGAAAAATGTGCCAAAAAAAAACGTGGGATATCATAAAAGTACGGGATCTTTAGCGTTCTGGCATGTGTATTTCAAGGGACCGGATTGAAACTTTATATATAGATTCCAATAGTAAATTTTACCACTTTTTAGATAAAAAAATGAAATTTTGAGTTGGACTAATAGCTTCGGAGTTATAGTGACAAATGTGCAAAAAAAACGTGGATTTTACAACAGTACAGGTTTTTTTTTTTTAGCGTTTTGGCATGTTTATTCAAGATACTCGATTAAAACTTCATATAAAGAATCCAAAAGTACATTTTATCATCTTTATGATGAAAAAAAGTAATTTTTAATCGGACGAATAGTTTCGGAGTTATAGTGACAAATGTGCAAAAAAAACGTGGATTTTACAACAGTACGGATTTTTTTAGCGTTTCGGCATGTTTATTCAAGAGACTCGACTAAAACTTCATATAAAGAGTCAAATAGTACATTTCATTATCTTTAAGATGAAAAAAAGTAATTTTTAATCAGATGAATAGTTTCGGAGTTATTGACAAAAAAAGTATGACAAACATATTTTTGCGGAGAAGTGGGTCTGGCCCCCAGTTGGCTAAATTCCTTTTTGGATACCTTACGTATGACAAAAAAAAAAAAACATAAGGACATAAATTGTAGGTCATTTTCTCCTCTTTATTTTAATGTAGAAAGGTATTTTGCTTAAAATGTTTTCTTTGCATGTTACAAGCCAAATAATGAAAAAAATTAAAACTTTCTTACTTTTTTCTATTTTTTCTCATATTTGCCGGTGGAAATTTTGTTGGAAAACTTCAAATTCGTGTTCAGCACCCCAAACAATATAAAGTAAGCCATAAAAAAAAATTACCCATAAACTTTCCACTTCAAGCCTTATTTCAAAACCATTTGACTGGACTAATAGCCTACTTCAAAACTCAATTAAAACTCCAAATATTATTTATATATCATAGAACAGGGTGGTCCTTTTTGGTTTATCACTACATTCATTTCGTATATCTCCGGTGGGAAATTTCACCGCAGCGCCCCTTTTGAAGTTTCGTTTTCATTTTATTATGTTTTGTTGTACTCCATATACCTGTCACCAATCGAGGGAAAAGTTGGCCTCTTTAGGCCTAAGACCCCTGTTTTGTAAAAATCAACATACCCCCAGTGTTGGGATTTCCCACCTGCAGTATGTGAAATGAGTGTAGTTACAATAAGGATCACTGAAATTTGAAAATCGCAAAATGAACCAACTAGTTTTTAAAAAATATAAATTTCATTTATGGATTATTATTATCTGATTCATGTTGACTACCGCTATAGTCCTGGCATCTGTAATAATGTCAACTCATGAGCTTTTTTACCCGATTTCATACAAATTATTGATATATTTTTTATATTTTGCTAAGAAAAAATAACGAACCCCACAATGTGATGTGGCCATGAGAAATCAGAAAAAAAAAAATCACGTTCTTCAATTGATTTCCACTACTTGTATTTACAACCAAATAAATCAAATCATACAAATATAAAAGAATAAACCGTTTTGTGGGCACCTATATCCAAACAATAGTAGGAAATTACATTTTAAAATTACTTTTCCCGGTTATGTTTTAATTATTATGGTATACGCTATGGAAAAATTACATATCCACGAGACTTGGGAACAATGAAATTACCTTATATTACGGTAATTCTAAAACATTTCCAAGGAGCCAGTTATAAAACTGATTTTATTTATCAGCCATTATTTAATTTTATTTAAGATTTTTACAGTCAACTAATGTAAAATTATTGATTTTCAAAGTTGAATTTGAACAACTCAGCGAAACAACACTATGTTTTCAAATTACATCACAGTAAATATTATATGGGTACGAACCCTTTTTCATTATCAGCTCTTCTTTTCAGTTCAGGTTTTCTTCGTCTAGCAGATACGCAGAGATTCTTTTTCGATTTAAAACTATTTATATAAAAATCTCCACGTCCAATAGATTGTTCTTTTTTGTTATGCTGTATCTTTACAACTATAGAAATTGAACGGAAATACAATTTGTTCTGGACAGGAAATATTTTCAATTGTCATTGGGTTTTCCGGAATATCTTTTACCTGGTTTCTGTACTATCGGATTGATTTCATATACCGACATGCTACATAAATTTATATTAGGTACAAGGTAATAAATTTACATATGTATTTATATGTGTAAATTCATATATAATTACATAGGTATCTATCGGCTAGGTAACTTATGGAATTTATTCGGAATGTTTTATAATATTTGTCCCAAATACATTACCGGTAAAAAGGGTCTAGTGTTAGACTTCCTGCAGTAAATAAACAAAATCTTTTCTCTATTTGAAAATAAATAGACAATAACTCCTTTATTGACTTTATAAAAAGACATATTTATCACAACCATAAGTTAACTATGCAGCTATTATCAATTCATGATTTTTCAGATTTTCGGATCATCAAAGTTGTGTACAACACATTATAGTAAAAGTTGTTTGTTTGTTTTTTAATATATTTTAATTACTATGGTTGACATTCAACTTGTTGGACCGTCAAACGCTTCAAGTGAAAATTAAAGTTTACAAATTATTGTAGCTGGGTCTGTTTGTTCCTAATAATTAGTCAGTGAAAAGAGCCAATGTTTCCTATAGATACCGCAATAAAATAAGGATTGCATATACAAAATGTCTTTTTTTTTATTTGGTAATAAATGGACAAATAAAATATTTAATAAATTTATCAAAATATATATTAAACTTGAATTCAGCTTTTGTCAATTCGAATTTATTTTAATAGCCTTATTCTTACTTACTTTTTTACTTAAAATGAGAAATTGTTAATAGAATGAATCTAACAACACATAAAAAATAATAATAACAAGAAAACAAAATCATACAATTTTTCTTTGGTTCTTCACAAATCGAGGAATACCTATGGGAGAGACATTTCGGTAAGGAAGAGACCGTTTCAGCCGGTGACGCAATTCCATCCGGTTGTAAACAAAATTCGTATTTTTCACATTACTATCGTAATATGCATGTTATAATTAGCTGGAATGTGTCATTCGTTTCAGAAAACATTTCTACAACTGACTATAACCTCATATTTTTAAAAATATATATTTAACAACTATTTTTACGTTCTATTTTCTTAATTATTGAATTTATAGAAAAAAAACGCTTCGTAGCGTGAATTCTGTGTTTACCAAATACCCAAAGAATTTTACAGATTGAAAATTGGACATTCCGTTCCGGAGAAATTGCGGAAATAAATTCTGTTTCCAACGCTTGACTGAAAGGGGTATATTTAGCCTTAAACTGTATATGTATATGTATATATGGTATTTTTGAAAAACAATTCTTAAAAATACATTACAGAACACAGTTTTCAGGTTTTGGTATATTAAATATACATTTATAAATAATTTGATACAATCTCAGGTTGAAATACCACAGTTATATATACATATCTCTTACATAATTATACTATATCTTACATGATAAAAATTATTTAACGAAAACAGGGTTGTAAATAAAATGTTCATTGGTCAAAACAGTAATAAAGAAACTGGAACTTTATACATAATCTGAAAAAACAATAAAATTGTGGTTCCAGCGAGTTTTCTAAATTGTCTTTCTATACAGGGTGTCCCGAATTTAAATGGCAAAACTTCAGGAACTTATAGCGGACCGAAAAACTAAGACAAAAAGTCCTTTAGAGATTTGCTCGTTTTTGCTTAGTTTTAGAGAAAATTGCAGAAAAAGAAACAAAACATGTTTTCATTTTTATACTTATTTATTTACATTTATATTTATGTTATGTCCTTTTTAATGTAAATATTGCTCGAAATTTTGTCCTCTTGCACCAATGCAAGCATTACATCTAGCACTCACTTGATAAATTGCAGCTAAACATTGTTCTGATGATATTTGGTGCACTGCATCTATAATTCGGTCTCTTAATTGCTCTCTTGAGTTGATTGACACCGAATAAACTTTCTGCTTCAAGGTTCCCCATACGAAGAAATCCAGGTGTGTCATATCAGGTGATCTGGGTGGCCAAGGTACTACTCCTCCATGTCCAATCCATCGTTGTGGATAATTTATATCCAGCCAAGCTCGAGCAACTCTGCTATAATGAGCTGGACATCCATCGAGTTGGAGCCGCTTTTCAATCCGCTGCTGTAAGGGAATGTCATCTACATAATTAGAAAAGCCGTTCTCCAAAAAATGTGTAAATATGATACCATTCAATCTTCCAGGTAAAATATGGTCCCACCAGTAATCCGTTCAAATTCCAAGCCAAACGTTAATAGCAAATCCATGCTGAAACCTATTCTCTCTAATAGCTCTGGGATTTTCAAGAGCCCATACATGATAATTTCTTTGATTAACAATTCCTCCTCTTGTAAAGGGAGCTTCATCGGTCCATATATTTTTTAATGGAAATAAATTATCATGGCGAATTTTGTCAAGAAACCAGTTACTAAAATTCAATCTCTTGACATAATCTCGAGGTAATAAATTCTGAACTTTTTGAAGATGGTATGGGTAGCGATTATCACCTTTTAAAGTTCGCCATATTGCTTGCCGCGATATTGCTAATGCAGCAGATGCTCTTCGGATGTTAGTCTCAGGATTGTTATCGAAGTGGCGTTGGACACAATTTTATCTCCGATAATCTGCTCTTATTGCTGCCTGGAATTGGTCACCTTCATTACGGATTAAGAATCGCCCAGTCTCTCGTAGTCTATTAAAATTTAACGAAAAGACTCGTCGATTAGGCACTCTTCTATTTGGAAATCGGCGCGCATACTCCCGCACCGCTTCTAAAGCATTACCGTTACAGAAACCATATACAGAAATCATATAAGCGTATTTAACATTAGAATATGTATGCGGCATTGTGGCTGATGCTATTCACACAAAAATATCTGAGTAACTGACTGAAGACTGATTTAGGAATTATAATCCTAGAAGGAAGCCAAAATGTAAACAAATAAAAGAATGTAAAGGATAACATTAAGTGTTTACATATCTCACTGCCTAGCCTGACGAACTTTGAAAGGTGATAATCGCTACCTGTAACATTTTTGTTTTGTTTCTTTTTTTGGCGATTTTCTCTAAAACTAAGCAAAAACAAGCAGATCTCTAAAGGACTTTTTGTCTTAGTTTTTCGTTCCCCTATAAGTTCCTGAAGTTTTGCCATTTAAATTCAGGACACCCTGTATATTGTGAAATCACCAAAGGGAAAACGTGGGATTCACAGCAATGGAGATTTCAGGTCTGCCTGTTAGTTTTCATAATACGCCTCGTTGAGCTCCCGTTTATTAAAAAGTTTTATTAAAAATGGCTAGTTTTAGTACGTTAGAGAAATATAAATATAGAGAAATTATAAAATCTAATTGAATGAAGTTCAAAAGTTGAAAAACTTCCTAAATTTCTCTTCGTCGTTCTGGAGGTGCAGCTCAATCAACGAAGAGAGAAAACCTTCCCTTCTTCGGGAAAACATAGGGCCAATTGATCTGTTTATAACATGGAACACCTCTTCCTCGATCAACAATCACAACACCAGTTTTCTTCTCAATATACTCCGTTGAAGCCAGAATACGAACTGATGAACTTCCAGCCGCAGCGTTTGGAAGCTACATGTGGAACCACCCTCTCTGGCTTCTGAACGCAGCAGCTGCGGCTCGCTGCTTCATGCGGAACCCCACCTTAAGTTTGATGCTATTGTAAGGTGCTACAATTTTCAACATGTTACACTATAACAATCGTACTTTCTAATATATTAAAGCATTTTTTTGTTTTATTTTATTTTTTATTTTTTTTAATATAGCGAAGTGATTAAAATAAAGTGAAAGAAAAATAAACGTATCATAAATGTAGCAGTCGAGTAGTATATGAAAATGAAATATTATAAATCAAAGTTAAGCATAAAATTGATTAAGAATACTCACGTAAGAATCGTGTGCAGAGTAGAGTGCCTAATTATGCAGCACTGTCGTAGTGGTGCAAGGATAGTCATTTCATCGTGACTATGGGATCCGAAACCTCTACCGTGATCTAGATGAAGGAGGAAAGTATCATTACCAAAGAGTCTGAAGGTCTCGTAGTGATGGCGATCCATATTGCCGGTAAGGAAGTCGAGGATGCACATGTCGATGATGTCCAATAACCTCCGCCCTTTGTTATAGGGGGGTATGTCCCGGACGAGATTACAGTAGTCAGATTCTGAGAAGAAATCATACAAAAAACGATTTAATAATCAATTTACCTTACAAGTTGAAGACTACAGGGTAAAAACGCTTTAATACATTTATTTGTTGAAAACGAGATACTGGTAGTTTATTTTTTTTCACTCTCTAGGTTACTGAAAAGAAAATAAGGAGAGACCCTAGAGAGGTGTTTGAATGCCCTTGTGTTGCTGCTTGTGTGCAATATTTTTTTTCTTTCTTTTTTTTTTTGACGTGAATACATCTTTAAATTTGCTACCATATGGGGGCAATCCAAAAAACCTAATGATAACAATATCGGGGGATACGGTTCTGCGTTGTAGTTTCGAATCTATCCTCTACATCCAAAATTAAATTATACCACTGGACAACTAAAGGATCAAAGAATTCATTACGATAAGCGAGAACAGTGACGCATTGCGCGCGATGGAGGGGAAGCGCAGCAATTTTGAGGTAATTTTTCTGCGTATCAAGATTTGCAATTAGTATAAATTTTGACTCGGAGAAGCTATGATGTTCGTTTAAGTTTTAATTGTCAGCTGTCATCAAAATTTATCGATTTTATATAAAACATTAGTTTAAAGTAGTGACAGTGAATATAATAAGGTGTAAGAATAAAACAATATTATCAAAAATATATAAAGTCGGTCTATACGCGTAGGAAAGCCAAAACCAAATACAGAAATCATATACGGTTAGGAAGGGCTTCTCAAGAACAATCGAATGGTAACAATAAAACATCATATGACCGAGTCAAGCAGTGCCGGGAACGTAAAAGTTCCTGATCAGCATTGTTTTATACTTATTACTGCCATTAATGCATAAAGATTGGTCGCGCACTCAGAAAACATCTCTACCGATACAATCATCAACCGATCCGATTATCTGGCAATCAGCGAAACTTGGATGGAAAATTCCATGCCAGTGAATATGCTTAACTTTGATCTGAGATCATATTGTATTACCGCTAAGAACAGACAAATTGCAACTACATCATCAGTAGCGATATTATCATCATGAAGTCGCAAGCCGGTGGAGTCACCTTACATCGGAACATCAACAGCTTCACTGATTGTAATAGAGTTAACATAGACATTTCGGAAATTTATTAGGAAATGAAAGATGCAAAACCTGGTGATGTCTGTCGAGTAAAACGTAAAGGCCAATAGCATCTTAAAATTCGTACTCGGGTGTGTATGTCCACCCGGGCACAGCGTTGGCATTAATTAAACTCTTTACGTTACGATAATTGTTAAAATTTTCCAAAAACATCGCTAAAATTATACCCGATTATGAGCCTGTTCTTACTACACCAGTTGGAGTTCTTGGAGCTGTTCTTGGATAGTTGGAGACTGTTAATGTCTTACAAAACCGCTCATTGCTCGACTTCATTAGACTTCGCTTAGCGACTTCAATTTGTCTTATATTGAAACTTTCCAAACAATGTTAGGTAACACCCATATTGATTTAACGTTTACCAGAAATCTTAGTGTATCTTGTATGTAATTTGTGTTGTACTTTTCGTATCACTGACCTATAATTAATAAAGTTATATTGTAACACATTAATTATTTGTTTCCTTGCTTTTATTCAAAATACATAAATAAAAATGTTTTATTTAAAAAGTTTAACCCGTTACATAAGCGTATTCACGTACAACACACGGTCGTGTCCATGACACAGTCACACCAATTTGTTTTTGTTTTTTATATCTTATCATCTTTTCATTTTTCTCGATTTCAGTTACAAAAACTAAATATGATTCCAACCCCTTTTTTTTTGGACATGAAGCATTTTCAGGAAGTTCTGAATAAAGGAAAAATTTTGAGTAGGAATTTTATAAGACGTCTTTATCTAGTGGTGAGAGTGACTAGAGGTTAGGGTTGTGCAATACCGGCGAAGAATGAGCTAACTGTACTACGTAGCATCATAATCCAATGAGCAAGGGCGGTTATTCTTCTAAACAATGGGCATCTACTCATTTGGTAATCTACAAGTTTTATTTAAAAGATCAAATTTCGTTTTCTCAAAAGGGAAATTCATTTTTATTTTTTAAATAAGTAAAATTCAGTTTTTCATTTGTGTTTTTTGAAATTGCGATATTTTTGAAAGTTAAATATCAAAAAGACATTTGTATTTTTAATTAAAGATCTCGAAACAAACCTTTCATGTGTTATTTTTTTATCTTTCTTTTGTTAGCTCTGAGATTGTATTTTTAGGTTCTCGTAGGTCATCTACAACTATAATTGAAAATTTAGGGCAGATATTTACTCTAACAAAATAATTTAAATAACTTTAGATAATTAATATTCCGGATTGGGGCAGTATAACTAAGAGAAAACCTACGATGGAAGGGGTTTCTCAATTGATCTCAGTTCAATAGTTAGAGGTTGCTTTTAATAGTTTTTTTTTTGTTAGTTTTTTTTTTTTGTTTGCACTAAATAATATTCTTCAAATCAGAAAAAAAGGAATGAAGGCATTAGCAATTATTGGCTCTTAAATATAACTATTTGTTTTTTTATTATTGTTTTTAATTTATTTTGTGTAATTTTTCTTTAAAACGAGCTGTGCGGGCTATCAGGACGAACCCCGTGGCACCATCTATAACAGATTAGCGCAACACTTGGCATACGCTGATGACGTACTTATCACAGCGAGGACTAAAGCGGCCCTTGGAGGAGTTTTTCAAGAGCTGGAAGTAGCTTGTAAAAAACGCGGTTTGCAAATAAACGAAGCGAAGGCTAAATATATGTTAACTTTGC
The DNA here is from genome assembly GCA_003667255.2 of Euschistus heros. NCBI lineage: Eukaryota > Metazoa > Arthropoda > Insecta > Hemiptera > Pentatomidae > Euschistus > Euschistus heros. The sequence continues at coordinate 881,672 of RCWM02000035.1, read as the reverse complement.
GAACCCAGTCTCAAGTAGAACAAATCCAGTTCAGGGAGTACAGTTTTCCAGCGTGTGAATAATTTAAATACTTAGGGTCACTAGTAACAAATAATAATGCTATTATCGCGGAAATCAAAGGACGAATAGTGGCAGGCAACAGATCGGAGTTCAAAAAGCGCTTAGGTTAAAAAATTTATCGCGTAAGGCTAAAATAACAGCATATAAAACTATTATTAGACCCGCTATTACATACGAAAGCGAGGCAAGGGTGCTAACAAAAAGAAGTGAAACGCTACTCCGAGTTTGGGGGAGAAAAATATTTAGGAAGATATTTGGCCCAAAATATCTAAATGGCGAATGGAGAATAAGAAAAAATGATGAATTAATGTCATTGTTTGGTGAGCCAGATATAGACGCCCAAATAAAAACAAAGCTAGATTAAGGTGGCTGGAACACGTGGAAAGGATGCCTACAGATAGATTTCCTAGAAAACTGCTTAATGAAAAGCCAGAAGGTTTAAGAATGCGAGGGCGGCCACGATTGAAATGGTTAGATGACGTGGAGGAAGACCTCCGTCAGGCAGGAGCTAGAGGATGGCGCAAGGCTGCGAATCGAGAAGGTTGGAGGAGGCTTATTGAGGAGGTCCTGGTCCTGCTCTAAGGACTGTCCCACCAATTAAATAAATAAATAAATTTATTTTTACTCTCAGAATGTTCTTTAATTTGTGAACTATAGTCTCATATTAGGTATAAAATTATTCAAAAAGGAACAAAATATTACTGAATGCTATGTTTTTCATAAATATTGTAAAATAGTTTTTATTTATATTAAACGTTTTTAATAGGACAAACTAGATTGTGTACTCGGTTAAAGTATTCTTAATAAAAAAAAAATAATTAAAAGTATCTTAAGCATAACTAACCTTGTTCCCATTGTGCTTTCCTCCTCTTATGATATGATCGTCTCCAAGGATGTCTCCAAATTTTTCTGGTAGCTAATTCCTTTGTCGGAAGGAAAGCAGCAAAAGAACCCTCTAAGTTATCTGGATTGCCACAAATGGCATGTGCTGTATCGCAATAATAACTGCATTTGCCATGGAAACACCTGTGAGTATAGTCAAACAATTAATGTTCAGGCGCTTACTAAATCCTTAAAATAATATAATTTTACTAACAATTTTTTTATTCACACGCGTCAAACATTTAATTAACAACCAGCGGATGGTAAGATAAATATATAATTACAAAATATGTAACATGCATGAAGTTACACGGCTGTATCTTTTCCGGGCTTTGGTTTATTTCTATAGATTACGAGGGAAGATCTCTCATCCACATTCTTTTCAATCTCTTTTTTGTGTTTTTAGGCATAAACGTTGTGGTCGTTGCTTTTGTGAGTGTGTTATGTTTTTTTAGTCTGTCGTGAAATGAAATGGATGTATTCGCTAACTGTTGGTAAACGTAAGTGTGTAAAGTTGTGTTACGAATATATAAAGGTGCTATAATAATAGCTTAGAATAAGTCTAAGGATTTTAGATTGAAAAGTTTGAAGTCATTAAAATCTGAAAAACATAAGTCCAAACTGGTTAAGCTAAGTAAGTATAAGTAACAAGTCTCTATACAAGTTTTAAGGTCGCTCCACACGCAACGGAAAACCGGAAGGCATACCTTTGAGGCCCCAGGCCTTCCGGCAAACCTCTACGTGTGGATGGAGAATTCTGTTGAGGTTTCCCTGTTGGCAAGTCTGCAGGGCTACCAAAAGGCTTGCCTGAAATGCCAAAGAAGCAATACAAAATCTCATTAAAAACTCTCTCCATCCCGTAGAATGCGTTAAAAATTTCAATATTTCAAAACAGTGTCATTAAGGACAGCTATGACGGAATATCCTTGGGATAACTTAAAAATCGTTAAATATTCTAATATTTCAAAACAGCATCCTTAACGATTAGAATGGCAGAATATCCTTCCACCATATAAAAGTCGTTAAATCTTAAGGTGGCTCCACACGCAACGGAAAACCGGAAGGCAAGCCCTCAATAGAGGCCAACCTCTCAGTGTTGAGAGTTTACAGTAGCAAATATAGCTCCACACACAACAGAAAACCGGAAGGCATGCCTTTGAGGCGCCAGGCCTTCCGGTTTTCCGTTGCGTGTGGTTGGAGAATTATGTGAGGATTCCCTGCAGGCCTGTTGCCCGTAGCCCCGAAATGGCAATACCAAAATCTCATTCGTTTTGCCTCAAAGGCCGACCGGATTGAAGATTGGTTGTAGGCACCACAACCAGTTTATAGTACGTGTATAAATATGAAGGTATTCGGTATGTGTATAAGCATTCAGTCATCTTCCGCCATCTTAAAATCGTTGAATCGTGGAATATTTCAAAATAGTATCCTTAAGGACAAAAACTAAAAGGATAAGAATGACGGAATATCCTTCCGCAATCTTAAAAACTGTTAGATCCTGGAATATTTCAAAATAGTATCCTTAAGGACAAAAACTGATATTTATGTGGCCCAACGATGTTCTTCCGCCATTTTACAATAGTTTATTTAAGGACGAAAACCAATTAAATCATTAAATATTAAAAAAAAAAAAAAAAAGGTTGTATCCTTAAGGACGAAAACTAATTTAAAGTAGGGAAGGAAAGTAGCAAAGGATGTCCTTCGGCCGCCAGAAATGGTCACTGACATACCTTTTTTTAAGGGCGCTAATAGTTATGTTTAGTTGTTATGTTTAGTAGTTGAAAGAAATAGTTGTTTGTACCAATTTTACCAATTTGTTAGTGTGAAAGAAACGTAATTATCAACTATTTATGTGGTGATTTATTTCAGACAGTGTATCGACTTTTACCAAATGAGAGCGCGAAACAACTCGTGCGCTCCTTACGACGTCAAATGAGCTTCTATATCTCAATTATATCTGTGTAATTCTTTATTCATATATTATACTGTATTCATGGGGTCAGATTGTTACTCTTTAAAAATAAGTTAGTGTGAAAGAAACGTAATTATTAAATTTCATAAAAATCGGCTGTCGTTCTTAAGGTACAAATTTAAAGCCCTCCCCCCCAAATTAAAACATAACTGTTAGTAACCTTTAAAAAAAAGGAAGTTAATGTGAAAGAAACATATTTATTAAATTTCATTAAAACCGGCTTTCGTTCTTAAGGTACAAATTTGGAGCCACTCCAAAAAAGAATTAAAACATAACTGTTAAAACCCTTAAAAAAAGTTTAGCTAGTATGAAACAGACATAATTATCAAAATCGGCTGAGTCGTTTTTAAGGTAGAAATTTAGAACCCTCGCTAAATTAAAACATAACTGTTAGCGCCCTTTAAAAAAAAGATTACTATGAAAGAAACATAATTATAAAATTTTATTAAAATCGACTGTCGTTTTTAAGGTACAATTTTGAATTATTCCGCCATTGTTGTCCTTAAGGATGTTATTTTAAAATATGTTTAAGATTTAACGACTTTTATATGGCGGAAGGATCTTCCGCCATTGTAAATCCTTAAGGATGCTGTTTTGAAATATTAGAATATTTAACGATTTTTAAGTTATCCCAAGGATATTCCGTCATAGCTGTCCTTAATGATACTGTTTTGAAATATTAAAATTTTTATTGATTTTATGGATATTCCGCCTTTGTTAACGCATTCTACGGGATGTTGGAGATCGTTTTTTAATGAGAATTTGTATTGTTTTTTTGGCCTTTTGGTAGGCTAGCAGGCTTGCCTGCAGGGAAACCTCAACAGAATTCACCATCCACACCTAGAGGTTTGCCGGAAGGCCTGGAACTTCAAAGACATGCCTTCCGGTTTTCCGTTTCGTGTGGAGCGACCTTTAAACATATTTTAACACAACATCTTTAAGGACAACAATGGCGGAATAATTCTAAATTTTAACTTAAAAACGACCGCCGATTTTAATAAAATTTGATAATTATGTTTCTTTCATACTAACTGACCTTTTTTTTTAAGGGCGCTAATTTAAGTTATGCTTTAATTTAGTGAGGGAGGATTCTAAATTTCTACCTTAAGAACGACTCAGCCGATTTTGATAATTATATTTCTTTCACACTAACTTTTTTTAAGGATGCTAACAGTTATATTTTAATATGCGGGAGGGGGGGGTCTAAATTTGTACCTTAAGAACGACAGCCGATTTTAATGAAATTTAATAAATATGTTTTTTCACACTAACTTACTTTTTTTTAAGGTTATTAAAAGTTGTATTTTAATTTGGGGGGCTCTAAATTTCATAAGAATCGGCTGTCGTCCTTAAGGCACACATTTAAAGCCCCCTCCCACCAAATTAAAACATAACTGTTTGAACCCTTAATTGAAAATTTCATCAGATTTTAGTTTTAAAAAATAAATTTCAGATCTAACAAATAGTTTTGTAGTTATGGTGAAATCTATGCCTAAAAAACTTGGATTTCAAAATAGTAAGCGGTTTTTAACGTGCTGGTATGGGTTTTTTATGGGATTTGATCAAAATTTCTTATATAGGGACTGATAGTAAATTTAAGGAGCATTCAAATAAAAAATAGAAATTTTAGATCGAACAATTAGTTTCGGAACGAGTACCAACAAACGTGTTATCTCAGAGAAGTGTGACCCCAGTTAAAGAGTGCTGAAATGAGGGGTGTTAAGTGCATGAAATATGCGATAATTTTTGACTTCACAGCCTTGTTAGGAGTAGTTAAAAGGTAAACATATTAAAAGTCCTCGCCCCGGGGGGGTGAGCTAAGAGTTGGGGGAGGGGAGAACCTACCAATTTTGTTTTTCGATAATATCTCGAAAACGGTGGATTCTAGAAAAATATGCTACAAATCAAAATTAAAGCTAATTAAATTTCCTATAAAATTAATTATATACATATTCGTCGAAATTCCAACAGTTTTCGAGATATACGTTATAAAAAATCGATAATTTTAGAAATAAACAAAATGTTTACTTCACTTTTTGTTAAACATTTGCTTCTAATACCAGAAATGTATAAATGAAATTAAATGTATAAAGTGAAATTAATTTAATGCTCTACAATTTTGATTCTGACGTTTTTTCTGAGAAACGATTGTGGAAGGTATTAGAAGCAAATGTTTAACAAAAAGTGGAGTAAACATTTTGTTTATTTCTAAAATTATCGATTTTTTATAACGTATATCTCGAAAACTGTTGGAAATTCGACGAATATGTATATGATTAATTTTATAGGAAATTTAATGAGCTTTAATTTTGATTTGTAGCATATTTTTCTAGAGTCCACCGTTTTCTAGATATTATCGAATAACAAAAAAATTGAACTTCTCCCCTCCCCCCACCGTTAGCTCACTCCCCAGGGGCGGGGACTTTTAGTATGTTTACCTTCTAACTATTCCTAACAAAGTTATGAAGTCAAAAATTATCGCATATTCCATGCACTCTACAATGTGTTTATTGCCTGGACTAAAATCTAAAAATAATTCTATTCTTGATGGCAGCGGCTGCCTTACCCTTTAGCTGCCATCTTGCTGAGCCCCTTGTCCTTTGAGCAAAGTAATGAATTGAAAGTAGATACTTCTGTCAATCGATGCTCAATTAAATTTATAGATGATTTAGTGATTTGATTTAGAGCTTTAAATAAAGTTTCAAATGTCAACTTTTTTTACTCATTCCGCTTTGCGAGGCCCAAGCAATATGGAGGTCCTGCTCGCTACCCCTGTGGCTGCCGCCGCTGCTGGTAAACCAGTTGGTAATATCTGTTAATGTGTTCGAGGTATTATAACCTCCTGAGAACGGTTATAGTAAATGCCAACTACCCTTATCTTAGGGTTCATAATTACTTAGCAATATAAATTACAATAAGTGTTCGAATAATTAATTCACCTTTATTAACGGCACTTTAGATAAATCAAATCAAAAATATTAATCAATGATCTCTTATTGTCGATAATTTTGAGACATTTTATCTCCTATGATTAGTGGTACATTGTGTAATATTGTATATATGGCTAGCTAATGTAATTGCATATATAATTATATGCTAGCTAGCTAGCCTAGCATATAATTATATATACAGCTATAGCTAGCAATTCAAAATGACAAAGGAGCTTGCTACAAAAGAAAACAATTATAAATAACTTCTACCAGACCTTGTATTATTAAAAGGTTGTAGCACATAGGTTTTTACATATTATTGGTAACCAAGGAAGGTAGGTGAAGATCATGAATCTTTTACAAATATTAAAAAAAAAAAAAAAAAAAAATATAGGACAGTAACACGTAAAAATGTAAAATATACACTTACTTGTTATTGGAAGGAGAAATAAAAAATGTTTTCAGAAGCTCATCGTCGGCCAATTCATAAATCTCTGAGGTTATATTCAAAATCCGACCAGTCACAGGCATCGCTCTTCGGAAACCTAGTAATCTGTATCACAACAAATTCAGAATAAATGAAAAATAAAACAGGGTCAACAAAATAGTCAACTTGATTAATAGGTATTATTTTACCAACATTGCCATTTATATCAATCAGATTTGAATTGTTTTTCTTTATTATGAAATTTAATTATATATATCGGCAGATTCGAGATAAGGAAATTTAGCTGAATGATGAACACGAGCAAGCCCTAAACGATTTGGTTAAATGGTTAAATTAAAATCACAATATAGACAGCCCTGGTCTGGAATTAAGTATCAAAAAAATGTTAATGTTGTTAGGAAAAACAAAATTAAGTAATAATCGATTTTTAGACACAAATGGAGTATTTGAGACTAAAGTTATAGCACTGCAGTATTTTTACTACTTCAGTAGTAAAACTAGTCAAGGAAGTACTTCGATCTTGGTAATAGAGATGTTGAAGAAAGCGGATAGTGAAGAAGGTACTTACGGTACTTTCTGAACAGACAGGGTAAGTGGTAACTTATCAGTGGCTTTTCTGGGTTAAATGATTTAAGCTAAATGTTATAATATGAGAATAATGCATATAGTTTAAAAAAATTCCATTTGTTGTGATTATTCCACTTTATTTCATAACAGTATTCCTTAGTAAAAAAAATAAATAAAAACGTTTTCAATTAATCATTCACTTACCCTGTGAACATAACAACTTTAAATCTATTTAAATGTTATAGTTTATTATCTATAAATTTACAATTTTAATCTATTATACATGCGTCAGTTAAACGATATACATATTTATGACGAAGCTAATTTTTTTTTTTTTTTTTTTTTTAATTTTTTTTTTTTAATTTTTTTTTATAGCCAATTATTGAAATTTACAACTGTATGCAATATATATAAAATACAACAAGTAAATGTGATGATAATTCTAAAATGATATGGCAATTGCTTGAAAGCAACTCACTTATCACGTATCACTTATAAATGTTCTGTATAATAAAGTACTATATTAGGTCCCGAGGCCATCTTCTTTTCAGGCGCTTCGATGGGTTATCTGGAATAGAGTGGGAAGCGAGTTGTAATACTAATGGATTTGAATGATTATGGGGTTTGCTATGAAATGATAGGTATCTGGTTTTTACTAAGTCAGAGACATAATATTTATTAAGGTGTTATTGGATAAGTTTGTTTGTGACAACGTAAGGATCATTGAGGATTTTTCTAAGGATTTTAAATTGTAAGGATTAGATACAAGATGAATGAGATGGTTTAGTGGAGCGCCATAGCTCAACTCCATACGTCCAAATGGGTCTAATTATTGTTATGTAAATGAATCTTTTGTAACTCGTCGGAAGCTTTGAACGTCTGTTAAGCAAATGTTAAAGTAGTCGAAAACGACGTGCAGTTTCTGGTCGTTTTAGACTTGTATGTGGGTTCCAAGTAAGACGTTTGTCCAGAAAGAATCCTAGGCATCGGATCTGTTCAAAAGGGATAAACGGAATATCATTAAAGGATAATGTAAGACAGGCAGTCGTAGGTTTACGACTAAGGGTAAAGCTTATTTGGTGAGATTTGTTTGGATTTATTTTGATTCTCCATTTTTGACACCATTCTTGAATGTTTAGGATATGGGATTGAAATATTTGGGAGGAAATGAAGGGATCATTGTTTACTGATAACACACAATCGGTCGGGGTGTCAGCTGCTGATTGGGTAAAGTGGGAATAATAGGACAATTTATGGTTAACTTTGAAGGTTCTAATACTGAGAAAGGAGCGGGTAATAAGAAAGTATATTCGAGCTAGGAATTGATGGAGTTTGTAAAGCAGTCCCGGGAGCCAGACTCGGTCAAAAGCTTGGTCTACGTCGAGAAAGGCTCCTGTGCAGTACATTCCGCGCTCCAATGTGGAGGAGACGAGGTTAACCTCACGATGACATTGCTGGATTGTGAAATGAGTGAAAATTCGGAGGAAGGAGCTTTAGGATATGGGATTAATTAGTTCATGTCCAGGGGCAATATGAAGGGCATCTGTGGATGATATTTGATATTTCTGAAGGATAGAATGCTTTAGGAGAAGGGGTCATTTGAAGTAGAACATTTAAATATGTTTCAATACTTTAAAGGTGATTTAAGTATTGAAAAGGTGCAGACCGAAAATTTGAAATGTCTCTCTTTTCTTGACCACGTTTTAGATTCAGTTAGAAGAGGATGGTTACAATTATTATAGGAGCTTAATTTAAATTTTGAAATCCGTATAATTTTGTTTCATTGTTACAAACAAGGCCACAACTCCTTGAAATTTTTACTCGAGTTGATCTGATTTAAAAAAAAAAATAGGAATAAGAACATGTATTATAGAAAAGTTAAAATAGTTATGAAAACCTAACAATAATAGAGTTATTTTTATTTCTAATCTTACTGATATTGAATGAATATCCGTTACCTGTCAAGATGGAAAGTTGCTATTTCAGCGAAGTGCCTTTCAAAATCCGTGAAGTAGAAGTGGTTCGCTAGAGTTCCTTGTTCACGAGGAAACCTAAAAAATTAAGTTTATGAAACACAAACAAACTTAGTAAAGCTTTTTTGGTTAAAATTACTTTGAGAAAATCACAATTTTTTGAAATCAAGGACATTAAGACATTGTACTGTGAAGTAGACATTCACTAGTTATTTACAAAGAAATTATAAAAAAAAATACAATTTGATTAGTTAAAAAAAGATAATAATAAACGCGCTAACTATATCGTAGTTTTCTCCTTTTTCTTTAAATTTAATTATAATAAAGGTTTAATTGATTTGTGAAAATATAGTACTAATTACAAGAAAAACATTCTTAAAAAAAATATCATGTCCAGGGGCAATATGAAGGGCATCTGTGGATGATATTTGATATTTCTGAAGGATAGAATGCTTTAGGAGAAGGGGTCATTTGAAGTAGAACATTTAAATATGTTTCAATACTTTAAAGGTGATTTAAGTATTGAAAAGGTGCAGACCGAAAATTTGAAATGTCTCTCTTTTCTTGACCACGTTTTAGATTCAGTTAGAAGAGGATGGTTACAATTATTATAGGAGCTTAATTTAAATTTTGAAATCCGTATAATTTTGTTTCATTGTTACAAACAAGGCCACAACTCCTTGAAATTTTTACTCGAGTTGATCTGATTTAAAAAAAAAAATAGGAATAAGAACATGTATTATAGAAAAGTTAAAATAGTTATGAAAACCTAACAATAATAGAGTTATTTTTATTTCTAATCTTACTGATATTGAATGAATATCCGTTACCTGTCAAGATGGAAAGTTGCTATTTCAGCGAAGTGCCTTTCAAAATCCGTGAAGTAGAAGTGGTTCGCTAGAGTTCCTTGTTCACGAGGAAACCTAAAAAATTAAGTTTATGAAACACAAACAAACTTAGTAAAGCTTTTTTGGTTAAAATTACTTTGAGAAAATCACAATTTTTTGAAATCAAGGACATTAAGACATTGTACTGTGAAGTAGACATTCACTAGTTATTTACAAAGAAATTATAAAAAAAAATACAATTTGATTAGTTAAAAAAAGATAATAATAAACGCGCTAACTATATCGTAGTTTTCTCCTTTTTCTTTAAATTTAATTATAATAAAGGTTTAATTGATTTGTGAAAATATAGTACTAATTACAAGAAAAACATTCTTAAAAAAAATATATGCTGCATTAATAACAGCATACCAAGGTAACCTTAAGTGTTTCCATCGTAGTTGAAGGAACTGATACATTTTAATAATCTTTGCAAGTGTATGAAGAACGTATGGAACAATAATGAAAGGAGATTGAGATATAACAATAACATAATGGGGCATATACTCCTTTTTAAATTTTATTCCCATCTATAACATGTTTTGGGATTCATGTCTTATCTTCAGGTAATTCTAAAAAACAATACCTTATTAAAACAATTTTTTAACTAATATATTTAAATTATCTTAGTCCAACAATAATTTTTTTTTAAACTTTATTTCAGTGGTATTTTACATCGTCTACATATTAAAAGTACTTCTAAATTCCAAGTCCAATTATTGTTTACATTGTTTTTCATACATTTTAAAATTAAATAATAAACGTTTATAACATGTTTCATCGTTAAAGTGATCATAACAGCTCTTCCCTTCAAGAATCGTTTCTAAAGCATACTATTGAAAGGCGGCGGTGTGGCTGGTTAAACTTAACCTCGCGATCAAGAGACTTCGAACAATCATTAGGAACAACACCTAACTCGAGAGGAAACTTGAAAATATGAGATTAATATAATGTTTATGAATAACATCAAAAGAGTTTTTAACATATCTCAAATGAACGAAACACAACTTAACAGTTTTTTTTAAATTATTTTTTTAGTATGGCTGAGTTGTAATTTGTATTCTTAAATTTATTCTATTATTTATTATTTTTTTAATGGTTAGCATCTTTTCCAAACTTTTAACCCATCCTAATATAGTTAATCCTGCTCACTAAAAATATACAGGGTCACTAGAAAATAGATGCGTAGCCGGTAGGTGGAGATAGTACAGGCTATTCTGAATCGATTTTACTATAAGAACTACTGTCCGAAAATTAGCCGTTTTCGAGTTATACTTATATTTAAGATTTTAAAAAATTAACTCTTCATACGTTAAACAAGTTTGTGGGGGGTCGCATGAAAAATTTAGAGTCTAATCAAAATACTGAACCCACAATAGAAGACCTCATAAACAAGATAATACAAGTAGCTCAAGAAATTCAAGCCTGTCTTAGGAATTTGGCGGTAGTAAAGGCTGTAATAATAAGAAGTATGTGCATTAGAAGTAGAGTGCGCTACATTGAAAATGTATTATAAAAATAAGAAATGTAGTTTCAAACAAATTATCCTATATTAAAGTATGATTTTGCGTGTATAGTATTTTTATTGCTTTTTCCTTCCTCCTCTTTAATAGTCATATTTTTGCCAATTCTTAACCGATTAGTAATTTGTATGCCTCATTTGAAAGGTAATGAAACGTAGGTGTTTTATAATTATTTTGTACGAAAAATGTTTAGGTGATTTTTTCGAGTAAACAAAAATTTAACTATTTTGAAGCTTACTGCCTGAGATAACGTCAGTAATGTACATTTGAGAATCAAATGACAACAAATGACCGTTACCCTTCGTCGTAAACCTATGACTTCCTGTCCTGCAGTATCCTTCAATGATATTCCACTAAAACCTGTTGAACAGATCCGCTAACTAGGACTCCATTTGGACAAACGTCTTACTTGGAATCCACATACAAGACTAAAACGACAAGAAACTGCCTGTCGTTACAGATTTCTTTAACATTCATTAGACAAACGTTCAAGGATCATTCTCAAATTATCAGCAATTTGCTCAAACTATGAGCAATTTTCTTATGGTATTTTTGAAACTTTTCGATGTGGATTAAAAAAAAAAAAAAAATACTAGGAATCAACCACAATAAATCTAGCACTATAGCAGCTCTTTACCGTCGCACAGTGGGGCAAGTAGCCCTAATTGTTGGCATAAACTAAATATTCTTACATATATTATTTTATTTTAGAAGAGAAAAGATTTGACCCAGTCGGGATTCGAACCCAAGTTTCCACCTCTCTAGCGTGGCGCCTTATCCAACTAGGCCACCGGGGTCGTATCCGAACCAGGCAAATCTTCTCTCTTCAGTGATCCATAACCCCCGAGCACTCGCAAATCGCGATGTGATTCCGGGGATGAATGTTCATATTGAACATTACATTTAACTTGGATCTATTGACAATCCGTCACCGGTATATATATATATATGAAATTTTTTCTTGATATAAATCAATATTATTAAATATATTATTTTATTTTTGAAGAGAAAAGATTTGACCCGGTCGGGATTCGAACCCAAGTTTCCACCTCTCTAGCGTGGCGCCTTATCCAACTAGGCCACCGGGGTCGTATCCGAACCAGGCAAATCTTCTCTCTTCAGTGATCCATAACCCCCGGGCACTCGCAAATCGCGATGTGATTCCGGGGATGAATGTTCATATTGAACATTACATTTAACTTGGATCTATTGACAATCCGTCACCGGTATATATATATATATATATATATATATATATATATATATATGTATGTTTTTTTCTTGATATAAATCAATATTATTAAATATATTATTTTATTTTTGAAGAGAAAAGATTTGACCCGGTCGGGATTCGAACCCAAGTTTCCACCTCTCTAGCGTGGCGCCTTATCCAACTAGGCCACCGGGGTCGTATCCGAACCAGGCAAATCTTCTCTCTTCAGTGATCCATAACCCCCGGGCACTCGCAAATCGCGATGTGATTCCGGGGATGAATGTTCATATTGAACATTACATTTAACTTGGCTCTATTGACAATCCGTCACCGGTATATATATATGTAATTTTTTTTCTTGATATAAATCAATATTATTAAATATATTATTTTATTTTTGAAGAGAAAAGATTTGACCCGGTCGGGATTCGAACCCAAGTTTCCACCTCTCTAGCGTGGCGCCTTATCCAACTAGGCCACCGGGGTCGTATCCGAACCAGGCAAATCTTCTAAAATAAAAAATTACATATATATATATATACCGGTGACGGATTGTCAATAGATCCAAGTTAAATGTAATGTTCAATATGAACATTCATCCCCGGAATCACAACGCGATTTGCGAGTGCCCGGGGGTTATGGATCACTGAAGAGAGAAGATTTGCCTGGTTCGGATACGACCCCGGTGGCCTAGTTGGATAAGGCGCCACGCTAGAGAGGTGGAAACTTGGGTTCGAATCCCGACCGGGTCAAATCTTTTCTCTTCAAAAATAAAATAATATATTTAATAATATTGATTTATATCAAGAAAAAATTACATATATATATATATACCGGTGACGGATTGTCAATAGATCCAAGTTAAATGTAATGTTCAATATGAACATTCATCCCCGGAATCACATCGCGATTTGCGAGTGCCCGGGGGTTATGGATCACTGAAGAGAGAAGATTTGCCTGGTTCGGATACGACCCCGGTGGCCTAGTTGGATAAGGCGCCACGCTAGAGAGGTGGAAACTTGGGTTCGAATCCCGACCGGGTCAAATCTTTTCTCTTCAAAAATAAAATAATATATTTAATAATATTGATTTATATCAAGAAAAAATTACATATAAATATTCTTACTTACATCTTAAATAATCATCAAAATCGGTTCCTAAAGCTATATATTATACATTGAAACATTGAAAAACCTATATCACACACTCTATTTGTGTATAAAACAAAAAAAAAAAAACTTAGAAAACAGTAAATAAAAAAAATTCACACTTTACATTAAAATAAGTAGCACACTTTCTATCTACAACGTTCCCTCATCATCGTCGTTGTCTACCTCTTCTGTGTCAGACCTATTTTCAAAAGGACCAGAAAGAACGTTTAAAGCCGCTGTCGGTAGTGACTTAATTTTTTTCTTAGGTAGATTTCCTTTGCTTATTAGAACTGGGTCTGAACCTAACACAAAGTTAATGAATATATGGATATTTCTCGACTACACTTCCGTGAGTGATGTTCACGATATTGTTTGAAATCCTTGTCACGAGCTTCCTGTGCTTCCTTGCTTAACTGCCCTATAGGCAACATGGCTCAAGATATTATATCTGTACCATGAATAAGAAATTTGTGGAGGGTCGGTGACATCGGGTACCATGTGTACTTTTCTACATAATACTTTGCAATACCATGAGCAAACTCTTGATAGGCATTAGTATTAATTTCGGGCCCACTTGATATTGCTATCAGTGTTGTATGAAGACTTTTAATTAGTTCAGTGTCAACTCCGGTAATTTCTGACAAAATATCAGAATGAGAAAAAAATCGCCAAGGCGTATTTCCATCGTTACTATTTCCAAAGCCATGTCAATAATCAAACCACATTTTTTCTTAAAACTTTCTTGGATTCGACTCTTGGTTTTTTTGACAACTTGCTTGTCTTCATTGCTGCGAGCTTGTCATTTTTTTAGTTAAATCTTGTAGGATAGGTGTATAGGATAGGAAATAAAATGATTTTTTCGTCTATGCGCTAATAAAGGAGAAATATTTTTTTCTGACGCTGGGGCACATTGGGGCAAGATTTTTCAACAACACCATAATATTTAGATTAAGTACTAGAAGATGGTGAAAAAAATATGCTTGGACGGGTTCGGAAGGTTACTAAACCCTTCGCTAGAGATCAACTAAAACCAATAATCTTATTTTATTATATTATTAAGGCAAATATAATACTATATTTAAAAATTATAAACCTGAAGAATGATTCCATGTCATAAAAATATACAAGTATTAAAACTGCTATGTAAAAAAAAATAACGATCTGTTAATAACCATTTGATGCGGACATTGATATTGATGCCCCTGAACTTTGTCCTCTTTCACCGATTATCAGTGCAATACATGACCGTTATCAGCTTGATGAATTACATTATTTTGTTCTGCATAGCCTTAATTAACTAACAGATAATTAAGTCATCACGTTGAAAGTAAAATTTTAGTTTTAGGACTTTCTGCCACGTTTTGGCTCATTTTGCCCCACTGTGCGTCGCTTGAAATTTGTAGAATTCTATCTAAAATTTCATTGCCACTACAATAACTTATTATTTAATTATTTTATTAAAACTGCGTTTTTCAGTATAATTCTCAATTTCGATTCCTGGTGTAATTGAATAATGTCCACATTATTCTATGGAGCTGAAATAATAAAGCATGCGGCCCTTTCTATTGGTTCATAGACGAAATATAAAAAATAAATTCTTTCCTTAACAAATACGGTCGAGACTGGGTTTGAAACTAATAACACTGTTTCCCCGATATCCGTTATTCAATTAAAACACATACAAACAACCTTGATCGTCAGAATTTTTTCTAAAAATTAAATTAAATTAATTAAAAATGTTACCAAACATGATTTTTTAATTTGTAATTTTTTACTTAAACTTTAATCCGAGCTTATTATGATTTTATTCGATTTAGCACCTTAAAAAAAAAAAAAAAAAAAGAACAGAGCAAACAGTTTTTTTCTTCCCTTTTTTAATTTTCGCCTTCAAATTTGGACCTTTTCTAATGATCCGATGAAGCTGATTACGGTTTCATTCGTTTCAGCACCTTATAAAAAAAAAAAAACTTTGCTAAACATTTTTTTTTTTATTTTCGACATAGAATTTCGATGTTTTCTGATGGCCCGATGAAGCTTATTATGGTTTCATTCGATTCAGCACCTTATATAAAAAAGAAAAAAAAGAAATAGGGGCCCTAACAATTTATTTTATTTTTTTACTTCAATTGTCGACCATTTTTGATGATCCGATGAAGCTGGTTGTGGTTTCATTCGATTCAGCAGCTTATATAAAAAAAGAACTTTGCTAAACAATTTTTTTTTTTTAATTATTTTTATTTTTTATTTTTGACCTCAAATTTTTATTTTTATTTTTTTGACGATCCGGTAAAAGGACATTGAAATTTGTAGGGATTTTTTAAAGGGCACTGGAAAATATAAAAATTCCTAAATCAGATTAAATGAGGGGGAAACGTGCCACCCTTAAATGCGTCATCAGTGTGGAAATTATTTATTGACATGAATAAATTTCTCATTTAAAAAAAAATTTGATGTACGAAATTAAAACTTTAAAATAGTTTCAAGTGTTCCCCTTCTTTGACTCTTAAAAGTGATGACATATGTTAAGAGTCAAAGAAGGGGAAAGTTTTAAGTTCATACGGAAAAGCGATAAAACTGAGAACATTGGAATGATGGTAATAAACATAAACTTAGCTTTCCGATGAAAGAACAGGGCAGCATGCGCTGACAAACTGAAGGAAAGTAGTAAGAAGATCTAAAACTTCACGGGAAGGTGTTCCCAGTTTTTAAATTAACCCTTTTGAATCACTAAATTGATGGATGTATGAATCGATTATATATTGGCCCACGGAATGACGTCATTTTCGTGTGACAATTTTCAAATTTTTTTTATTAATCTATCATTTAGACCAAACTTTTTAAACAGCGTGTTATATTCATACTCCTTCCTTGATTTTACAATCAAGGCAACAAATTTTGGGAAATAATTGAATACAATCAAATAGCATAAAAATCAATCAGATTCGATCCCAAAAACACAAAACTTCGTTACGATTTTCATTTTATAAGCAACAGGTCAGTTAACGGAAAATTGTAAATTCAAAAAAGAGGTCAAAAGTCCGCGTTTTTCACTGAATAGGCAGTGACATAAGGTTGCCCATAGTATGAAAACCACTCTCAAAGCTCCCAATTAATTACAAAAAACTCATATACATGGACTGTGATTAGACCTATTTATACATACGGAGTTGAGCTTTGGGGCTCCACTAAACCATCCAATTTATCTCGTATCCAATCCTTACAATACATATTCGTTCCAAAAATCCTCTATGCTCCTTACTTTGTCACCAATAAACTTATTCATAAAGACCTTAATGTTCCATATGTTGCTGATTTAGCCAGAACTAGATACCTATCCTTTCATAGTGAGCTCTATAACTACTCAAATCCTCTAATTTCTTAACCACATCATTCCCAATAATCCTCCGAGGCGTCTGAAAAGGAGATGACCCAGAAACCTTTTAGTGTAGAATTTTTATTGAAGTGCTACTGATGAGTAGTTCTTTTCAAGTTTTGTCATGTTATTGCAATAGTCAACAACACATTTACTTGATGTATATATTTTGTACAGTTGTAAATTTCAATAAATTGATATAAAAAAACAATATACTTTATTGAGAGATTGTATACATTTACTTTTGTTATATATTTGGTATAAATGGAATAATTATTATCGTTGAGTAAGAACGATTGTAATTTTTTGTCAATAAAAGTATCTTTTTTTTTATTTTTATATACCTCAGTTTATATATATATATATATATATATATATATATATATAT
The DNA here is from genome assembly GCA_003667255.2 of Euschistus heros. NCBI lineage: Eukaryota > Metazoa > Arthropoda > Insecta > Hemiptera > Pentatomidae > Euschistus > Euschistus heros. The sequence goes on along the minus strand of RCWM02000035.1, from coordinate 864,308 downwards.
ATATATATATATATATATATATATATATACATGGTGAGTATCTCTTAGTGTAAAAAAAAATTGGTGAAACTAGATCAAAAATGTAGCAAAATGCCGCAGACCTCACCTTTCTATTCCAATCCGATAAATCGAAGACTTTTTTGAGGAAACCACATTTTTTCCATAAAAGCTGTAATATCTCCATTTTGTTTAAATATTTTTCAAATTTTGACCACATTTTTGGATTTAGCATTAAATTTTCTATAAGAAAAAAATACATGTAACCTTGAATTTTACAAACTTGTGACCTAAAGAACAGCTTCTTCACTTTATTTAGGGAAGTTACAATGCCTTATAATACTTCAACGCTCACCGTTTTTCAAAAAAACTATCCACAAAACGTCAAATTTTACAAAAACATGCAAATTTAATCAGCTTTCGAATGATATGTTGACCGTAAAGATTTTGTTTTGATTTCATAGAGAAATTTACTTCTGAAACCGAAAAAAACATGGTGTTCTCATTAGGCATACAAATCAGTTACTTGTGTAAATAAAACATTACGACAATCCCTTAATGGAAATGTGCATTTTAAACATAATAAACTCTTCATTGGAATAAAAAGCAAAGAAAAAAATTATTGTTTAATAGAAAATAAAGTAAAACTGTCAATAAAGCGACTCCAGATCAGAGGATCTTATGTTATTACATTTTTTTTATTTATTATTATTATTTAGGATTTATTTTATTAGATTTTCAATGTAATGTTAAAAATCCAATGATAATGAACATAGAACTCAATTTTGCCGTTAGCTTCTGAATGCAGATTGTGTTGAAGAATACTGCTTTTTGAGGTGAATTTTATGGGCTGATGAGTCTGTTTTTACAGGGGAAGGAATTTCAACCTATCCATGTATATCGTTGGTTTATATTTGTATTGCTTTCGAACAATGTGGAGGAGCACCATGGTGTTGGAAAATCATATTTTGTCGAACTTCAGGTGGAATATCGTGATGAAGTTGTGGTAGGATATTTTGTAACAAATCTTAGTAATCTCATCATTCAATCTATTGGGCAAACTATGATTTTTCAACACTATTCGACAGCAATATAAAGATGAATAAACCAACGATACTCCACATGGAACAGTAGAAATGTCTTCCCCTGTCAGGGAATATATATCCTCAGTTTATATTACTCAGTGTATTAGTCCTGCATATCTAGTCATATCTTTCAGTCAATTTTTTCTTTTTTTCTTTTGGGACGAGGCACAGAAATAAACATATTCGGTGAGGTTGTGATGAGAACGATACAGATCCTCCAGAGCTCTAGAACTACGCCCAAGGGCCACTTTTATTGGCCAAGCACCCCGGAGACCAGTCCATTCTTGAAGGGCGTTAGTCTTGCCGAGGAGCGGTATTCTGTCCCAGCCTCCAGTCTATCACTTGTCAATTCAAACTATTTGAGGTAGAGTGGAAGAACATTGTTATATAAAATAAAACTAAAGATACGAAATAAAACCAGTACTGCCATAACTTGACAGTTTATGTTTAGAACTAGACAATTGACTCTTGAATGGTCGATGAATGTGAAAATTAAGGATTGATAAAACGTTTTATTTTAATTTTCTAGTACTTACCAAAAAATTAACATATTTCAAGTTAACGTAATACAGTAATTTTTTTCTGGAAAATGCGTAAGAGAATTATCAAGTTGTTATGATTTATTATTTTAGTAGTAGTTCAATCAAGGAAAAGTATTAGTAAATATCCAGTCTAAAATCAATTAATGAAATTTAACAATTGAGAGTGATATAAGATTGGCCTCCGGCTATTGGGTTTCGTTAAAATATCACGGCCAATGTTTCATTTCACTTTCGGTCTGTGCCAAATTCATCGCAAGATTTGCTTGGTTAGTTAATCAAGCCTGTCTTCAATTTACCTCTAATTATATCATACATTCTTACTTCTGCGATTTTAATCCAGATTTATAATAATTTAGAAGAAAAACTCATGTAGCAGCCGGAATATGTAAAAAAACATATGGCTTCAACAATACGTTATTATACGTAGGTTGTTTCTTTACCAATCTATGTGAATTCCTACCTAATAAATACACAAAACAAACGTAGGTTCCGATCTTTTTGCCTTTGTTTTAGTGAATTAGGATGTTGAACCCCAACAACACAAACTACAGATATAATAAATAATAAGGTAGGTAACAAGATGTTCAAAACCAAGAAGACAGTCGTGCGTTGCGGGCCAGATATACATTCAGCTTTCCAGGGCTAGAAATATATTACAGTAGGATCTCAAACGGCTAGACGTTTTCCTTTATTTTATTCCAATTCCGCCAACAGAGTCATTATTTTGCTAGAGGATCTTCATTATCTTGTCAAAAAGTGGATTGAATAGCACCAATGATAGGGCATCACCCAGTCTCAATCCTGACGACTTGAAAAGGTTTGCTTATTTCTACTTCGAATTTAATATATACTATAGCAATTTGGATAGATTTGGAGTTTTTTTTTAACTTCATATTAATTTTTTATTTTTTGTGAATGATTTGTGCGTTTCTTTTTCTTGAAGCAAATTCTTAGAATTCAAAATGTTTTTTTTTTCCACGTAAGTCAAGTCAATCCAAATATTTACTTTATAAATGCTTTTTAAAGCATTTTTTTTTTTTTTTTTTTTTGGCATCGATAAATCTCAACCGTGAAGGCGAAAATATCGGCACATAATGAAGCCTTTGAAATGCTTTATAAAAGCGGTCCAAAGGTTGGGCTAGTTCAAAGAAGAGAAAACTAAGTTCTTGAAAATGTCTTAGGCAGAAAATAGAAGAACCGTGCGCTACATTGAAATCCTTGACTTCAAGTTTGAAAATATTCCTAGCTTCGTCTAACTTGGTTCTACAGTCAATAATCAAAATAAAATCAGCAGTGAAATTGATATGAGAATTATGGCAGAAAACCGAGCCTACTATGCGAATTATAAGTTATTGAAGTCTAAACTGTTGTCTAGAAAAACTAAACTAAAACTATACAAGTCATTAATAAGACCTGTAGTTACATATGGAGCCGAAACTTGGTGTTTAGTCCAAAAACCGAAAGTTCTTGAAAGAAAGGTAATATGACGGATATGCGGTGCAGCACAAGTAGGCGGAATATGGAAAATAAACGAATAAAGAAATATACAACATGTTAAAAAATAAAAATATTGTAAACTTCATAAATGTAAAGAGATTACGGTGGGCTGGCCGTGTCAAAATAATGACAGCAGATAGAATGACAAAAAACTGCTATGAAGATGACTGGAAAGAGAAAAAGGGGAAGACCGCGAAGCAGATGGGAGGATGAAGTAGCAAAAGGTGCAAAAACCAAAGCAGCGTTTATGGCAGGCGGCTGGATCACCAATTTACTGTCGAAACCTTGCTTTATTTGAATAGGGTTGTAGGGTTCAAGCTTATGAACCATCATTTATTTTTTATCTGTAGGGGTTAGGCAATGAAAATTGGTTATCATAAACTGGCGATATATTTCCTACAATAACATCAGTTAAACTTTAATAGTAATAATTACAATTAATAATGTAAACAAAGTATTGGCAAAATTATTGGACCCACCTCATAGGTTTGAAAAGAGCCTGCATTTTGTTGGCGTAGTCAATTACCAGCTTCAGCTGTGTACCTCCAGTTTTCTGCTCTAAAAATAAATGCATTCAAGTTATAAGAAATGGATTAATTGATACAGTGTGTGAATTATTAAAAACTATCAAATTTAAATTTAATTGTTAAAGTGTTAACAGAATCTCGCATTTTATATGTTATTAGCATGAAAGAATAAAGACAAACAGTTTTATATATGTGTATATATATATATATATATATATATATATATATATATATATATATATATATATATATATATATGTAATTTTTCTTGATATTATTCATTATTATTAAATATATTATTTTATTTTTTGAAGAGAAAAGATTTGACCCGGTCGGGATTCGAACCCGAATTTCCACCTCTCTAGTGTGGCGCCTTATCCAACTAGGCCACCGGGGTCGTATCCGAACCAGGCAAATCCTCTCTCTTCAGTGATCCATAACCCCCGGGCACTCGCAATTCGCGATGTAATTCCGGGGATGAATGTTCAATTGAACATTACATTTAAATTTGGATCTCATGACAATCCGTCACCGTTTTAAATATATGTAATTTTTCTTGATATTATTCATTATTATTAAATAATGTTATTAGGTATATTATTATTAAATAATATTAGGTATAATATATATATATATATATATATATATATATATATATATATATAATAAACTCAAATAGGTTTGATAAAAAATTTATAAGAAGAATTTATTTATTGTAGGACATTTAAAATAGTTTATTTGATTTAATTTATGATGTTATTTTGTTTTTTAATAATGTGATTTTATTCATATTTTTAAACTAGGAACAGTTGTTCGCTAGCCATTATATCCAACTTCAATGATTTGGCTCGGTATAAACAATTACTAGCCATAGGTTTGTCATTGTTTTAGGTGATATAATCTCTAATATATACAGCTAATAAATACTTAGGCATAAATGTGTTCAGCGGCGAACAGATTATCTAAATATAGCTCATATGAGGCGCCGACTTTCAAAATGGGGTAATGCAAATGAAATATAAGTGAAATATTATAAATATATATATATACCTATATGTTGGTAACATGACCCGTCCTTCCTTCCCTCGATGGAGTACATAAGGACGTTAAGCCCCAATAAACAATATGGGCTTCACAAAAAGAAACATACACGAATCAACTTGTAGGGAAATTAATGTATTTTTTTTTTTTTTATTCACTATAATGTTTCTTTTATTCTAATATGAAAGTTAACCATTGGAAAATAGCATTTTCTATAAACGATATATAATTTTTTTTTTTTTAACGTTTCTGGTTATCGAAGAAAATAAGCCCGGGTTTATCATCCCTTAGTTCATAAAAATAATTTCAGAGAAAATTTAATTTGTTTTTAACATCAATTTCTTGCCTAATACATTAATCTGTATTGTTTCTAAACATGTTTTTTTTTAACTGTTTTTCCAAATGGAGGGAGGAGGGGAAACTAAAGGAACTATGAAAATACACAATATTAAATTTGAATCACCATTAAAAATTTCAACAGTAAAGCGGTTCTACTAATTCTGTTTGAGACATTTAAATTCAAGAAAAACATAATATTTATTAATGTTAAAACAAAAATAATAACGTTTAACTTAGTTGCTAACATAAAATTCCTAAGCAACAAATAAGAAAAATTAAATAATCACTAATGAAAATATTTTAATTCAAAATATATTGAACATTATTGTATACATCGGCCATTACTAACTATAATATGTATATATGAGAGTAAAAGCACCGGAAAAGAATGGATTTAATTCATTAATTATTTTTAGTGAATCAATAATCTCGCCTCCAAAAATGACCAATATATTTGTCATGTTAATATAGTTCAACAAGCTGTTTGTGAAACGAGATGTTTTGTTGGAGGAAGGAAGGCATGATTACTAGTACTCTCAACTAATGACAACTAATATGGCCCCGGTTAATAGGATACACAATTTATTGCGCCTTCTAAAAGCATGGCGAAATGTTTTATACGATCAATAATTTGTAGTTTTCAAGTTCTCTTTCATCATACCATTTGTCGTTACGGAAACAGGAATTTGACCGTTTTTTAAATGTGTTAGTGGTTCTTTTTTTTACCGTTACACAGTGGACAATATGACCGATTTAGGTGGACAAAATTCTGATACTTGTCCATATTCAACCTTTGGGGTCCCACATTACGGAAAAAATAATTTAAAAAATCTAATTTATTTTTTGACACGATTGGCGAGTGCACAGTGGTCGAAAATCAAATTTACTTGCTAAAATCAAAAACTTTCCTACATTTAACGTTTGAAGTCCAGGAATACGGGAAGAATAATACAACAAATCTAATTATCGGCACCGAGTGGCGTAAAACCTCTAGTAGATGTATTTTAAATCATTTAGGAACTCTTTAAATTATAGATTGTAAAGCTTTTATTTATTCATTTATTTTTTAGTTTTTTACTTCCTTTAATAATCAATGTACATTAAATAGAATTCAAATCAATTACAGAAATAAAATTAGGCATGATTATAGTAATCAATAAACATAATTAAGCACAGGTAGATAAATATAAAAACAATTCTGAATATTAAACAACTGATTATCTTCTTCACTCGTATCATAATATGATGATCCAGATTGATCTGATAACTCTGGCTCTGACATGTCTTCATTTGGTTTTCAAGATTTAAGTTTGATAAGGATAATTGTTCGTTTGAACAGTGCACTTTAGTTAATATAGCACATCTGAATCTGACGGTATTTTTTATTTTTGACTGGTTTTCGTAGTGAAGCATCAATTTGGTCCGATGAAACTAAAAGCATTATCAACAAATCACTATTTGTCGCTATTCGTGAAATTTTCTTGTAGAAGAAGATGGATGTTGAGAGGTAGATGCCTCTTTCACAACTTTGGAACCACCAGGCTTACCTGAAACATAAAGCGCGTGCTGTGCAGCGAAAGTCAATTTTTCATAGTCTACCTTCAATAACTCGCTAACATTTTTTTTTTTGTTTTCTCACTAGAACATTCTAAACATTTTTCAGGGCATTTTGAGCGTTGATGAGTAAGCTGGATAACTGAAATACTAAAATCCAAGTCATCGAAATCAAGCCAACTAGAGTATTTATTGAAAAAATCTTCCAATTTTCTGTTACATTGGAATTTTGTCGAAAAGACGGGAAATTCTAATTTTCAAAGGCCTAATCTCCACATTTTCTTGACTATTAATATGAACGGAAGTTAGAATAAATTTAAGGAAGTAGTCTTGGTGGGTTTTTTTGGGAAACTTAACCCACTCTTAAAAAAAATGTCCCCCTCGTGATTCGGAGTTTTGTGTCTGAAAAAAATTATCTATCACCCAAAACGCAAAAAATCGCAAAAATTCTTTGCATCACTTAAAAACTAGAAGGATTGATGAAACAAATCCCACAAACGAATCCTTGGGGTAACTTGGGGGTTATATAGTTTTTCGTTAATGAATAGGGGCATACATTTACAAATTGCTAAATTAACTCTCCAGGCAGATTCCAATGTATATTCAATAGCGAGTGTGGTAATATAATGTCTTACCTGCCTCAGCAATGCCCATTGTTAAATAAAAGCAAAAAGACTTTGCGCTACACTCACCTTGAACATAATAAATGGCCATCGAATAAAGATAATCTCACTGTTGGTTATTAGGCACTTGTGTAAACAGGAATGATTCAATCATTTACTATTTATTTGTAAACACGGTATGGCGGAAAATATTATTATTAAGCGTCTTACCAACTAATAATAAATAGGTCAAGCACTCGGAAATTCTAAACTTTTGACTTGACTTTTGTCCACCTAAATTGGTGATTTTGCCCACTGTGCGTTAGTAGGAAATTGGTGGGATAAATGTTAGTTGCTATGGCAGTGTTATAAGAAACTGAATAATAATTATTTATCTTAGAGGGAGAATTTAAATTAAAAAATATTTTAAAAGTAAAAATGAAAATGTCAGGGACGTAGATATTTCCTCTAGTTCAGTATTATCACTGCACATAATATCAACGTTAGTTGCGATATTTAATTATTTATTTATTTGACAGACATCTTGGTAGATGCCTTTAGGGTTAAAGTCTCATTAGCAATAACAAATTTATGTTTTTTTTTAACATTCAGTAAATTTAAAGAAATTAGTTTCTGATATTTTTAAAGTGAACATAAATATTTTTTTATTTCTCCTACTTTAAAAGTAGGAGTACTTTAGAAAAATAGAAATATTATGAAATCCTCAATAAATACAGTAGACGCCGCTTATAAGGCTCACTTTGGGACCAACAAAAAGTGAGTCTTATAGACGGATGAGTCTTATAGGCGAAAGGAAAAAAAATATTCAAAATTTCTTTAATTTACGTAAAAAACTTTATTTTATCAGTTAATATAACATAGCGTGTATGAGTTGAAGATAATGCTCAAACATAATTTACGTTGGTTTTAAAAATTACGTTTGGTTTTTATTATTTTCTAGTATTTCAAGAATGTATCGCTCGTAATCATAATGCTTTTCAAAATTGGTCCCTTCATGCTGGACAGCTCCTCAACACCCCTAGATCCCATGGAACCTCAGAGTGTGAAGATGGAAGCGTCACTTCATCAGTTCCTTGCTTTTTAACTTTCGTGACATTCGACGAACTGCTGCTCCTGGCTTATCTCATGACAGACTCACAGATCAGGTCTTAAGAATACGCCTCATTGTCATAAATTCGGACAGAATATTTTAGATAGTTTTGAAATAAAATTGATAATGACTTAACATCAAGTCTTAATTGTACACATATTTAAGTATGAGGAAAGGAATGGTTCACGTATGCATTCATATGAATCCATAGTTCTGATGATGATACTTTTTAATAACATGTCAACAGCCTAAAATACGAGAGTTTCTCCGTAAATGAAGGAGAATAACCTTTTCCCTCGAATAGTAGCGACTAAAAAAGGTATTCTGGGCGCGCGCAGGGGTTGGTGGCTGTCTTCTCCACCGATACCTGAAACGCGAGCATCCTTATGCCTAACTTTTAGAAACGATTCTGTTCGCGAGCATTCAGCAAAATCCTGCCCAATACAGTTTGTGAAACGTTACTGTTTTATTTTTTTATTTCGGAGAAACTGAGTCTTATATCCGGAGTGGCGAGTCTTATAACCGACTTTTTTTGTGTGTATTTGGATACGTCCGGAACGTTCAAGTCGATTCTGAGTCTTATAGGCGGCTGAACCTTATAACCCATGAGTCTTATAAGCGGCGTCCACTGTACTTATTCTTTAACACCATCGTTCAAAAATTCATATACATAATCACTATCAACTAAATACAAACACTTCTTTTTTTTATTGAAAAATGCGATTTATGACATTATTAACTCTTCAATAAATATTCCTATGGGTGAATAGAAGTAGGGAAATTGCAACAGAAGCTATTTAAATGGATTACTAATCAGAAATCGGTCCTGAACTACACATACGAAATCCGTCAGAAGATAAGAACACACCGAAGACAATAAATCATAAACAGGCGGAATGTTTTTTCTAGAAGTAAGGTAAATGTGATATAATTCATGTTTTATTGTGAAAATAAAATTATATTTTCACAATTCTTTTACAAAATCATAGTACGCATTTCCAATTTTCCAAATTATATTACACATTAAAGTGATTAATCAAATCCATTTCTGATATTAAATGAACTATCAACCAATAATGTGTGAAATGAATCAAGGCAGTTTGTGTACTGTTTAAGATATGCATAAGGTATAAAAAATACTGTGAAATAAAAATTGTACTTTAGCACTGACAGTACGACAGTTCCTTGATTTATTAAATAGTACTCTGTGTTTTTGAATTTTTTTTTTTGTCGTTTCCCATATTTAAAATTTGAATGATTTGTTACCAATTGAGATGACGTTCCAATTTAACACCCAATTTTCTTCTATTTAAAAATACCGTAGCGACATTTGTAGAACCACAAACATTACCATTTATATTCAATTATCTTCAATTGGTAAGAATTTTTTTATCGGTAAAGAAGAACGACTTTTATCAACATCCTGTGAAGGGTGTACAGTTAACTTGCGAACTTATCTAAATATTTCTTGTATTCTTGTGAGGGCATTCAAGTAGTGACAAATTGTATTGTCATTGGTCCTTCATACGAGTGAAAAATTTCAAGCCAATTAGTGAAATTAGAATCTGTGAAAATTACACATAAGATTCCGTTGCAAACATACAGGTCAAGCTAATAAAGGCGTGTTAAAACAAGCGTTTATATGCAATCAAAGTAAATTTATTGCTCTAAAACTTTGTAACACATTTTTACATGGAACTGTCGTGGGGGGGGGGGGGACACTAGAAGCAACTGTTTGACTAAAAGTGAAATAAAAACAATTTTGTTTTTAGAAAATTATCGACTTTTGTATAGAAACAATGTTATAGTACATATATTTAGCATTAAATTTTATCTATAACATATTTTTCTAGATTCCATTGTTTTCAAGATATAATCGAAAAACTGAATAATGGGACCTTTTACCCTCCCTCCACCGCATGCTCACCCTTCCCCCAGGGGCGGGGATTTTTAGTTTTATGTTTTACCTTCTAAATAATCCTAAAGATATCCTGAAGTAAAAAATTATCGCATATTTCATATTCACTGTACAACATGTCAATTGACCGGTCTATAAATACTTTATTTGATTCTAGTGAGGTCATTAGTTGTTATCTTATAAAGTGCTAAGCTATCATTTAGAGTTTTTAACAAAATATCGTGTTTTCCCCTTGCCCACAGCTTCGAAACAATTAGTCAGAGCAAAATGATGTATTAGACGAAATGTTTTACAAATTTATTGTACAAAAAAAAAAAAAAAAAAAAAAAAAAAAAAAGAAAAAGAAAATAACAAAATCTAAGGAGAACGGCTTCCACGTTTTTTGCAAAATATATGAATTTCAACCCCTCTCCCCTCCCTCTTATCTACTCAAAAAATTGTTAGTATGTCTAGGGACGAAATAATAGTCAGCAAAATATTAGTTTAATTCAAAATTATGTTTAAAAACTAAAATTTGCACCCAGTAAATTAAGTCTAATATGACGTTTTGTAGTTTTTGACAAAATATTGTATTTGCCTTTCCTCACACCTCTATAACTATTGATTTGAGCAAAATATTTGTAAAAAAACAAATTTGTTGCAAATTTTATTTGCTTTAATAATGTTTATAACACAAAATGTGCTAAAAGTAACGGTTTCCGAATTATTTGATCAGACAAGTAGGAACATACAATTTTCAACCCCATCCCTCTTCCCAAACCCGACGCTTTTTCGAGAAAGACTTTTTACCATATTTAAGCTAAGGGTGGTAAACAACACTCAGCAATCAGACATTTTATTTTTACAGTTAAAGGTTTGAAGCTAATTTCCCTATACTATTAGTGCTTTGTTTGCAATTTCAGTTACACAGTTTATCCAAAATTACGCCAGAAGATTGCTTTACATACAGGACAAGTTAGCAAAAGCTTGTTGAAAAACTAACACTGAGCCACTGTGGCAATACAAAGTAAAAGTTTAAATGGTTTATTTCCGGAAACGGGGAGAATAGCATTCATTATTTGTTGAGATAGATATCACGAGGGTCAACGAAGTTTTAAATTGAAAGGTTTCCTTCCAGTCAATGAACCAATGATTAAAGTCTTGTTAATTAGTTCCAGGTAGACTTCCAACTTCTGACTGCTCAGTTGTTATTAACTGTGTAAATCCACCCAGCAGGGTGGTCTGGTTCCGGTTCAAAGGTTCTAAGAGACTGACAAGTCTAATAACGGGATTAGTTAGCTTGCTATTCTATTGGGTTGTTTCACATGAAATGCCCGATTTTATAATATTTGAAATACATAGAGGATTTAGCGAGTCTCTGTTGTTGAAAAAGCTCGATACATGGGTACCTCACGATCTCACTGAGCGACAGCAATTGAAACGTCTTGAGACCTGCGTTTCGTTGCTTGCTAGGCAAAAAACCGACCCTTTCCTTGAAAGAATAATAACTTGCGACGAAAAATGGATTGCTTATGACAATCAGCGTCGGTCAGGGCAGTGGTTAGACATCGACGAAAGCCCAGGACAAATGCCAAAACCAAATTTGCAACCCGAAAAAATTGATAGTTACAGTATGGTGGTCCATGGCTGGAATCATACATTATTCCTTTTTGCCTAGAGGTGAGACCATTACCTCTACAACCTACTGCAATGAAATTGGCCAAATGCACGAAAAATTATTGAAAAACAACCTGGACTGGTAAATCGGAAGGGCCCTATACTCCTACACGACAACGCTAGACCCCACGTTTCAAAACTTACCATGCATAAATTGAAAGAGCTGGGTTACGAAGTTCTTCCGCACCCACCATATTCTCCCGACTTGTCTCCAACAGATTATCACCTTTTCAGGAATTTAGACAACTTCTGCAGAGGAAAATTTTTTGCAAATGATGCTGAAATCAAAAGTGCGTTTTCAGATTTTGTTTCACTTCTAAGCTCAGAGTTTTTCAAATCCGGGATAAAAAAGTTGTTGTCACGTTGGGAAAAATGTGCAGAAAAAGAAGGTAAATACTTCGAATAAAATTATATTGTTTTCATATTGTATTTTTACTAAAATCCCTATACCTTGAAAACGGACATTTCATGGGAAACAACCCAATATAATCATCGTTGCTAGTGTTGCTATGGAAGAACACTAAGGATACAATCTATCTTATTGTGTTAATAACTTTATAAAAATAAACAGCTGAAACATCATCCTCTCTAAAGAAGGTGTGTAAGGTCCTGGTTAGTGAGTATTTTCAATTCTTCAACTTCTACAACCCCAAAGACCATTTTAGCGTGGTTTCTATTAAATAAATGGAAAAGTATAGTTGTTATATTAATTAATATAATTAAATCTATATTGCTTATTTGTTTATTTGTTTGTTTATTTCGTTTAACGTCACTTTATGGTGCTATGGCTAATCGGACTATGCTACGGTGGGAGTCCTACATTTTGCCTATCCAGGTATAAATAGGATAGGGATCTTTAACGAGTACCTGACATCGCACAGGCTCGGGACATCCATTTTACGTCCCTTCCGAGGGACGGCATAGCTAAGGATTTTTTTACTCCCTTTAAAAAATCCTAAGGTCATCTGCCGTGCTACGAACCCGCGATCTTGGGTTTAGAAGGTTGCTATGCTAACCACTACACCACAGGTGACCCGTTCTATATTGCAGTTAGTTAACTTCTGAAACAATTTTTGTATCTCCAGTTTGAAAAATGCTATTTGCGAGTTATTTTTTTCCCCGAAACATTTCAAATTTAACGTAGATTATGTGAAAAAATATATAAATTATTTAAGTCAATTGTTTTAGAAAAAATGATTTTATTTGTTTGATTGGATACAGATATTTTAAAGATTTGAGTTAATATTTTACATTTTATTCACTAAGGTAGATCGACAGTTTCAGTTGAGGTAGCAATATAAAGTTATGTACCTATCGTGGTGAACGCCGAGATATAGAAAGGAGTTCGAAGTGGGCTGTGCTTCGCTGCCCAAATGAAGTGTATGGGCAATCGATTCCTCTTTCATTTCTAGGATAACTTGACGATATTGTCAGTTTTTCTGGGGTTCACCTTGAAGCCACAGACTTCAGCGCCTCAATGATGGTGGATGGAGGGGGTGTTTTCTGTGCTATGCTATGTACCCGGTCTACAATGACGGTAGATAATAACACCAATGTCGTCCGTATAAGCTACTTCGGCATGTTCATTGGTGACCTCTGGTTCAGGTAAGACATTGAAGAGTATTGGCACCAGAACTGAATCTTGTTGCACTCCGAATATGGTGGGGACAGTCGTAAACAACTGTTACAACGAATGATCTACCGTTAAGATAAGTTTCCATTATTCGGCCTTCATGTTAATACGGTGAATCTGATTTGTTTTAGTGGGCGGAGCAGCTTTCTGTGTGAACAAGCTTACTGGTCGCGGATTTGCTCGGGCCAGATGACGTCTTCTGTAGCCGTGATCCACGAGATGGTATGGAAAAGTCACTCGAACACTTTGACCTTGTACGAAAAGAGGCTAATTGTACATCAGTGCTTAGTAAAAACGCCCTCTTATCAGGTTTGAGTAGGATATTCTGGTGGTAGCGTGCACTGTGGTGGTAGTGGGTGTTTCCACTGCTGCATCCATCCTAGCTGATGTCAGGCGTGATGTTACCAGAGGGAGTGTTTCGTGTACGCTGATCTTCTTTAGTCATTCCTTTGCATGATATAATTTGTGTAAAGAAATCAGAGCATTGGTCCGATGGTCAAATGCCTGGTAGATAAAGATTTTTTCTGGGGCAGAGCCATTTCGAGTGGCAGACTTTGAGGTCTCCTAGGACGACTGCGTCTATACATGGTGAAATAGGGTGCATCGTGTGATTTTCAAGATGTCTATGTTAGATACAGGTGTTTCAGGTGGACGTCAATTGTGTGTATGTGGCTTGTCCTCGTAGGAATATACTGGGTGCGGAATGAGATGTAAAAGCATGTCTCTTCTGATGAAGATGGCTACTCCAGCACAGATCCCCTGCGGCATGATTTCTCTGTTGACGTAATATTTCGAACAGCACAGGCGAGTCGCAGGAGAGATCATAATGTCTAATTTTTTAAAATATAATAATGTCTGAGCCACGACTGACGAACGATGAAATAGTAGAGGAAGCTCTTGATCAGTTTTTCGGGTCCAAATTCATCCCGTGGTTCCACCACGAAATAAATATTAATCCGCCTAGGTGAGATTCGAACCCAAAAACTTCTGTGGCAGGCGCGCTGAGACCCGCACTAGGATTTAAAACTACTACGTTAAAAGATGAAACCTTGCCACTGCAAGCTGAGCGCTAGATTGTTGAAAAGATTTGCTGATTTTCGGAGAATGAATTTGTAGGATATTAATTTCAAAAAAAGTGATGTTCATCTACAAACTCTAAATAATGATAGTAAAAATAAAAGTAAGAAAGGTTTTTGACATTTATCTTTCCTGCAGAAACTCTATTAACAAAGTAATTGCAAGCAAGATGTGAATCTGGAATAACCTAATACTTACAAGATAGTGTCAATATTCATTATCACATTTATTTTGGAGGGTAAATAAAAAAACAAAAACACTTGACTTAGGTAGGCAAAATAGAAATTTGCGGGTAAACAATTTATTCATTGTTCGTGAATATAAAGTGACAAATAAATGCACAGCATATAAGAGTATGAATTATAATGTAGCTGTAATTACATAATATACTTATGTAAATTATTCTAAAAACTAAAAAAAATAAAAACATTTTCAAATTAAACTTTAACAAGTATTATCAGAACCTTTAATTTAGCAGGCCCATGGTATTTTTATTTTATGTTGCTAAATTTGATAGTTAAATATAAACTGATTGCAATGTGTGTAGTAAATTGGAAGATAGCCCTTTTATCAATATCCACAGTTAAATCTAGGTCTCAAAACGAAATAAAATAAAAGACAGCCTCGGCTCGGGGACTGCAGTCTTACTGCTTGTGTATTTTTTTGTAGGGGGGGGGGACTAAAGGTTATTCATTTATTTCTAAAATAACTGAAAATATCGACCCTTCTAAGCGAATAAAATTTAAAATAATAACTCAAAACTTTAAACGATCTGTATCTACTAACCCAAATAAAATCCGATACTCTACTACAAATTTATTTCATAGGAAGATGACGATAAAAAAAATTAAATGTTTTGACCTTTTGGCGTGACTCTAATGACGGGAATAAACCAGCATGAAAAATAACACCAATCAGAGGTGTCCAACAGAGACCCAATCAACTCCGTCCAACAGACCTCTACAGTTTTACACACAATGTGTTAATAAAAGAAAATTATTTCATTTTTCAGGTCTATTTTTTCGTTGTGATAAAAATGGATTTTAATATGAAGATCAATATTAAAAAATAATGAATGAATAATTAGAAGATTAAATTATTTTATTTATTAAAAAACACATTAAACTTGTTAAAAAAAAAAAAAAAAAAAAAAAAAAAAAAAAAAAATGTGTTTATGGAACTTCTTTACAAAAAAACTACCTCAAAGTTGTCAAGAAGAGTTACGAATGGGTACTAGTTCTGCATTATGCCTTAAATGTTTTTCTTTTTGTATTTATGCACATTCGCTGGTATTCATTATTTTAAGATAGTTTTGAATCAAATATATGAAATTATAAAATTAAAGAATATAATATAAGTCCCAACTCTAGTTTGACTATGTTGGACTTAATAATAGGAAAAAATTGACTATGTTTGTTGATAATATTTTATTGTATAAAATATAATTGTCATCGAAAGTTAACCTTTCTCACTATTCTAATACGACAGTATCTATCCTACTTCATGGTTTAGTAAAAAAACCTGTACTCGGTCCTCATAATGCATATAAATAACTATACATAAGATATCGGCAAATTGAAGGTACAGTTGGGCTAAGTAGCGATCATGATCATAATAATGAGGATTGATGAATTTATTGCCACTTCCATTGGAATCGTTCAACATTCGAAACTAGTTTTCAAATAGAACAATTCCAATAGAAGTGGCAATTAATTCATCAATCCAGATATATTGATCCTTCTATACCTCAAGTGATAATAATAATGATGATACTCATGCTCATTGACTTTCTCCCTTCTTTCTCTCAGCTCTTTACCTTAGCTTTTGAGCCAAACTCGCAAAATAGCCTCATCTCCATGGATCAGTACGGTTATGGTATACTTAACTATTGCCAATATATAATTATACTAGCATCCACCGTTGCGGCTTCGCCCGCTCTCATAAGTAAGGAATTTATATAATTTTAGCTAATAATTGAATTTCTATTTGTCTATCTTTAAAAATATTGTATTGAAGAATGCATATGAGAATTATTTCTTCAATGATATTTCCTACCCTGTGGATATGGGTTAGAATATATCCACGGTATCTCTGCCTGTCGTAAAAGGCGACTAAAATAGCAGGGGTTGTCAGTCCCCTATCGGGTTCCTCCCTAGGTGGCGGATTGGGAAATGCTAGATAGTCGAGTACCAAGAAATCTGGGATGGACTGAAACTGATACGAAAATCCAGGAGCGTCTGCCCTATAGTAGGCGGCTAACTGGTCTGCGTCTGTTCCCAGTGGGGCGGCAGCTTGTAAACCTGGCAGGAGGTATAAAATGCAAGGAGAAACAATGCGATGGAATAAACGAACGGATTAACTACCCCAGGTGGTAACCCAGAACTTCTGGTCAATCCACCCTTCTTTAGGGAGGCCGGCCCTACGGATTCTGGGGAGGGCCATTTTTCGCATGTTCAACTAACCCAAGCATGTTCAATAAATGAACAAAATGAATCAAAATTAATAAACAGGATACACGAAATGGAAAAAGTTATTTCTCAGATGAATGAAAAGTTGCAAAAACTAACAAAAGAAAATGAACTTCTGAGAAATAAGATAATAAACCAAGAGCAACAGCCTGGCACTAAAACTCAAATCGAATACCATACCGATGAAGAAGAACTCGCAAGAGAAACCGATTGGATTATCGAGAAACGAAGAAGAAACAGAAAAAAACGAAAAGCGGAATCTTCACCCGAGGTGACAGTAGGAAGCTCACCTTTTAGTAATGTAGAGGAAGTTGAAAGCAAACCCAACCCCAAAAAAGAACAAAAGAAGGCTTCTAAGGGAATAGTGGATATAGCGGAAAGGAGTGAATCAAAGAGGGCACCTCCTCTACCAATGCACATTGTTGGAATAACAACATTCGAAGAAATTAAAATGCTGATAGAACCAGTAGTAAGCCGTGACTACGAAATCGTGGAACAGAACAATAATAAGTGGAAAATAATCACAACTGACCCAGACTCCTACAGGAAGCTAGTAAAAGCCTTGGATGATAATGAAAAAGCAAAATGGTATACGTACGAAGACAATAATACCAGACCAATCAAGGTCATGGCTAGGGGCCTCCACCATACTTGTGATAAACAACAAATTATAGAAGATCTACACCAAAAAAATTATAATATTATAGATGCAGTGAATATTATAAAAAAAGAAAGGATAAGAGATGTGGAGGGCAATGTGGAACTTTAGAGAAGAAGGCTGCCTTTGTTCATGCTCACATTTGATCAAAAAGAAACCCTGGACTGAATATATAATATAAGATCTATCCTTAACATGAAAGTTAAAATAGAGCACCTTCGGAAAACTAGCGAAATGATACCGCAGTGAAAAAGATGCCAAGGATTTAACCAGACGCGGAAGTTCTGTCATCGTGATCCAAGATGTGTTAAATGCGCTGGAAAGCATTTAACTATCGACTGCAAGTTGAATCGAAATGCAAAGCCTACTTGTATTAATTGTCATGAGCAGCATCCTGCTAGTTATAGAGGTTGTGAGGTGGTCAAGCAACTGCAAAAAATGTGGCAACAGAGACACAGACAAAATAATCCGAAGGTCAGTGCTCGTGGGGCCATCTTGACAAGCCATCACAGAGAAAACCCGCTGCTACTTCATCTCCCTGGGCAGGTCTGGCGTCTACAGGCAGGAATGGTGACGAGAAAAGATATAACAAGATAAGAGCTGAGACAATATACCAAACTAAGTCCTTAACTCGGAGTGCTAATAACGAACCACTAGAGGATAACGCAGTGTCGGACAAACTAAACAAGGTGATTGAAAGACAAAAGGAATCACTTGATAAAATTATGGAAAAACTTGAAGAACTGTCTCAAAAAATAGTACACGTTGAGACTCGTGTACAAAGGATAGAATCCCGAAAAGCTAGACAGTAATCATGGTTGGGACTTTTAGACTTGCAACATGGAACGCAAATGGACTCATGAATCAACTATCAGAACTGGAATTGTTTTTAAACCGGGAAAACATAGATATTCGTTTGATATCAGAAACCCACCTTACTAGAAACAAAGAAGCCAATCTACTCGGGTACAGCTGTTATCACGCCACCTATCCAGCAGATAAAGCTAGAGGAGGAGCAGAAAAAGACAATTAAGCACTATCTAGATGCTAAAATTGAAAAAGAATCAGTGCAAATGGTAACAGTAAACATTCAACTGCTTGACAAAGGAAACTTTACGATATCTGCAATATATTGTCCACCGAGACAATGCCTAAAAAAAGAAGACTATAGTCAAATCTTTAATGGAAACCGATTCATTATTGGAGGTGACTTTAACGCCAAACATACATATTGGGGATCAAGTTTAACTACCACAAAAGGAAGAGAACTTTATAAAGCAGGTTGCGAAGCAAATGCCCAATTCCTTTCCAGTGGCAGTCCAACTTATTGGCCCACTGACAGAAATAAAACACCTGACCCGATAGACTTCTTTGTGGGAAAAGGAATATCTTGCAGTTACATCGAAATAAAGAATTGTGATGACCTTTCATCGGACCATTCGCCAGTGCTCATGATTATAAATGATGAGATGATTGCTCAGACAAAACCCGGCTGATAAACAACAAGACAAACTGGGCCCTTTTTAGACAGATTCTGGAGGAAAGAATTGACCTTAAAGTGCCACTAAAGGATTGTTATCAGTTGAATGAAGAACTTGAAAGGTTCAACTCTAACATCCAGCAAGCAGCATGGGAGAGCACGCCACAATCTTACAGAAAGCCAAAGCAAAGAATAATCTTCCTCTCAACACAGGTGAATGAACTAATCAGGAAAAAGAGAAAAGTTTGGAAGGTTTGGCAGAGAGTTCGCACTCCCGAAAATAAAAGGATCCTGAACAAGCTTTGCAATGATCTGAAAGAGAAAATTAGAAAAGATAAAAATGAAAATCTTGGCATTTTTCTAAATAACTTAACGTCCCAGAAAGACACTGATTATTCCCTATGGAAATGTACGAAAGGATTGAAGAGGCCTAAAATACAATCGTCACCAATTAGAATGTCAGATGGATCTTGGGCAAAAAGAGCTAAGGAGAAAGCAGCTGTTTTAGCTGCACATCTTGAGGAAACCTTCAAGCCCTTGCCGCAACAAGATGTAGAGGACACAGCAAAATCTGTTAAAATAGATAAAAGAGATATAAAAAAGGAACCTTAGTCCAAGGAAAGCCCCGAGTTATGATTTAATTACTGGTAACATAATAAAAGAACTGCCAGATAAAGCACTTAGAAAGTTACTCTACCTTATAAATGCGGCTTTCAGATTGAAATACGTGCCTGTTCTTTGGAAGACAGCTGAGGTAATAATGATCCTTAAACCTGGTAAACTACCGACTGAAACAAAGTCATATAGACCAATTTCATTGTTACCAATGATATCTAAGCTTTTCGAAAAGCGGTTTTTGAAAAGAATAAAGCCTTTATTAGAAGAGAGAAATCTTCTTCCGAACCACCAGTTCGGGAGTAGACAGAAGCACTCTACTATCGAACAGGTACATAGAATTGCACATGTGATTGAGAAGGCCCTTGAAGAGAAGAAAATATGCTCAGCAGTCTTCCTGGATGTGGCACAAGCATTTGATAAAGTATGGCATGAAGGACATGAATTAAAATTGCATAGAGACCTCCCAGAAGAATTTTACCTGTTTATAAAGTCATAAATGACCGAAAGATACTTCAGGGTAAAACAGGACAATGAGTATTCGATCTTAAAGAAGATAAGTGCTGAAGTACCTCAAGGCAGCGTGCTGGGCCCAACCTTATATTTGCTCTACACTAGAGACTTGCCAGACAGGAAAGAAAACTACTGTGGCGACTTTTGTCGATGATACTGCTATACTGGCAGTAGGTGATGAGGCCAATGAATCAATAGAAAAACTCCAAGAATCAGTCTCAGAAGTGTGCAACTGGACCAAACGCTGGAGGATAAAATTGAATGAAAATAAATCAGTCCACATAAAATTTACCAATAGAAAAGTTGATGTAAAAAAGGTTTTTATAAATAGGAAAGAAGTTCCATACTCTAATACTGCCTAGTATCTAGGAATGACCCTGGATAGTAAACTTAATTGGAAAGAACACCTGAAAAGGAAGAAAGAGGAAGTTTTTATAAAATACCGAAAAATGTACTGGCTTCTCGGCAGAAACTCACAACTAACAGTCGAGAATAAACTACTGCTGTACAAGCAAGTTCTAAAACCAGTGTGGACGTACGGGATCCAGCTCTGGGGTTGCACCAAGAAATGTAATAGACAAATTATCCAAACATTTCAAAACAAAGTGCTTCAAAGCATAGTTGATGCTCCATGGTACATTAGGAATGACCATCTGCATAAAGATCTTAGAGTTGAGTATGTGGATGAAGAAATATCGAAATATGCGGCTAACCATGATAGGAGAATACAGGTTCACGCTAACCCTGAAATGATGAGTACAGTCAATGAAGCACCATACCAACTAAGGCGGCTTAAAAGATTGAAACCCCATGACCTGGTGACCAAGAGAACCACATAATATGTGATAGTTAAAACTCCATAAGCGAGAAACATTATAATTGGGTGAATAGCCAGTGGGCTATAAAATCCTTTACACCGCGTCACTAACATGAAAGAAGAGCAACTTGTAGAGCGAAACTCAGTTGTTGCACTAGAAGGTGGTTTTAGTGGGTTGGAGTCCCACACTATCTGATAGCCAAAAGGCTTCATGTGTCTATTGAGATTTCCACCTTGTAAAAAAAAAAAAATAAAAAAAATGATATTTCCATGCGGAAATAAAAGCATAATTTGACATCTAATGTTTAATTTTAATGTAAGAGTTGGTAATCCAGATGGGTAGAGAAACTCTTGCGGATAATGGACCTCATTATCATTATCACTTACAGCTAAAGGCCCATTAATCATATGTTTACACACAATATCAAAAAGCAAAGGATTGAAGTTTTTTATTGATTGTAATTTTATTTGGCAGAAATAATTTTATTGATTTCATCTGGTTAGGTTCTAATTCCTAACCATAAAATTATATAACAGTGGCGCAAATCACGTTTCTGACATTCAGTATTGTGCATTTAAGTTACGATTATAGTACTCCTTAACCTTCCTAAAACTATGAATATAATATAGCTATAATTTAGAACGGATGGGTTAAGCAGTTTTACCATTGTGGACTATATTGCGGAATATCAACCAAATTCTATTTTCCAACTTCACCGGGATCCATTAGCCGCACCACATATTTAAATCTTTTTTAATAATTTAATTAAATATAAGTAAATTTTATTATCAATTTCTAGCTGTATATAACACATTATATATGTAACCTCTCTTGAATGGAGTTCAATTTTCAAACATTTCTGCGCACCACATATTTAAATTTTTAAATAATATTATTAAGTCCAGTCATTAAATTTCTTACTTTTCATCTATGGACATTCTTATCACAAAGATTCATTTTGCAAGCCTAATGTAAAGGTTTAAATACTACTTAACTTAGTAGTCCTCTGATTGAATAAGCAATATAATTAGAATGTTTTCAAAGATTTCTTATCAACGAAAATTAAAAGAACGAATATAAGACGTGATATAGAAATGGCGGAGAGAGTGAAGGCCCAAGAGGAGCGCAGAGTACTGTGTATGGACAACTAAGCCGCCGCATTTAACGTGATTGATTAATCAATTAGCCATAGCAGGATGATGACCACAGGTTGTCCCTGATCCGGCCCTAATGGTCTATACTACTCTACCCTTCTTGACTACTAATTTAGTATTGATTCGATAAGGATCATTCTTGTTATCCACGCATTATAGCTAATACTCTAAATAATTAAAAGCTATTATTTTCAGAATTTTTCTCTGGTAGCATTATTTCCATAGTATATGATGGTTTTTATTTTTTTGTTTAAATAAGTACTTATTATATTTTTTTCTTCTTTTAAAACTTTGATTATCTTAAAAGCTTACTGCTTGAAGAAAAAGGGGGTATTTTTCGAAAACAGATGTATACACAAATCAATAATACTTTCTAAATCTCCATTGACATCGGAATAAAAGATATTTTATTTTATATGACATTAATAAAAACTACACCATCAACAACTGATTTTGCGTTAAAATCATATATGGGCTACTATTTTAGTACACCAAATGATAAATGAGCAAAGCTGTTTAAAAAGATGGACTTTTTGCATTAAAAAAAACCAGAATTTAGAATCTAACTGCTAACCTCTTCACTAAGAATTTTAATTTTTTTTTTTTTAATAATTACAAGCAGTCTCAAATAATAACCTGCCTAGGTGGGATTCGAACCCACGACCTTCTGTACCGAGAGCGCTTAGGTCTCGCCCCAACTCGCTTGGCCGTCGGGCTCACAATAGTCCGGGAGCCGACGACACTAAACCTGTCATGATAGGTCTATAATAACTCAAACATATAATTCATAGAAGAACACACAAACGGCCCTGCTGCCATGCCTGGCACCGGTAAACGCCTAAAAAAAATAATGAAAAAGAAATTTGTTTGAGGTTTCTGTCATGATAAGTTTCCCGAATTCTGATTATTCATCGAAATATGGGATGGGTAGGGCTATAAGAAAATGCAGTGCTGCCATTCCCCCTGGCATGTCTTATCAGTTGCTGCCGTGAAAGAAGTGACAGCTCGTAACCAGGTTTCTATCATTATCAGCCTCCTCGAAAAATTAAAGCTTACCTGAAAGATCATCAATTTTTGTGTAAAACCACTGCTGCTATTTCAAAAAAGTGGTGAACATGGCGGCAGCAGCATTTGAAAGTCACCCTCTAGCCCAGTCAATGAACATATTTCTAGAGTGCATGAAATATACGATAATTTTTGACTTCATAGCTTCGTTAGGAGTAGTTAAAAGGTAACCATACTAAAAGGTCGCGCCTCTGGGGAGTGAGCGTACGGTGGGGGGGGGGGAGGGGAGAAGGTCCAATTTACTTTTCTATACATTTGATTATATATATATCTGTCGAACTTCAAACGGTTTCCGAGATATACGTTATTGAAAATCGGTAATTTTCCGAAAAAAGGTAATTTTTACCCAACTTTTTGTCAAACATCTGCTTCTAGTGCCTTCCACGATCGTTTCTCACGAAAAATGACAGAATCAATGTTGTAGAACATTAAATTTGCTTAATTCCATTTAAATGTTTGAACCACTTGGCTGGCACTTAAGGTAAGGTAAAAATTATTTTTGTATAGAAAATTATCGGGTTTTAATAATGTATATCTCGGAAACCGTTGGAAGTTCGATAAATGTGCATTGAAACAATTTTATAGGAAATTTAATTAGCTTTAATTTTGACCCGTAACATATTTTTCTAGAGTCCACTGTTTTCGAGATATGATCGAAAAAACCCGAAATTGGGCCCCCCCACCGTTAGCTCACCCCCAGAGGCGCGAACTTTTGGTATGTTTACCTTTTAACTACTCCTAACAAAGCTATGAAGGTAAAAATCATCGTATATTTCATGCACTCTAGAAATATGTTTATTGACTGGGCTAGAGGGTGACTTTCAAATGTTGCTGCCGCCATGTTCACCACTATAACCAGCGAGAATACAATTCGTATATCTCCTCGCTGACTATATTATTATAACATGACGAATTATATGTGTCATCTTTGGGAGACCTATCGTGACAGGTTTAGTGTCGTCGGCTCCCGGACTACAACTCTTTGATTTAAAATTACATATTTTTTAATTTTATAATAATTACATAAGTTTTAATTAAAACTTAAGTAGGTGTATGTTTTACCATCTACTATTTATCTCTTATCTTTTATAAGTCTATTTATATTATATATCTATTTTTGTTATGATAATATTAATAAATTTATGTTTTCGTGTAAGCTTTTCATTTTATTTCCCACTTCATTAGTATTTTCATAAAATGCATCATACCTTTCTTTATTATTTTTATCTCATTTAAATTTACTTTTATGTCATATGTTAGGTTGATTGTTTTTGGACACTCAACTTCTAAGGTCTTTAGTGTCCTGGTTCCTTAGTATTTTTTTTTTAATTATATTTTTTCAAAAAAGTTATATTGTTTCAAAAAAGTGATAATTTTGCCAATATTGTATCTGTTATCTCCAAGCATTACGGAGAGTCTTTTTTCCAGCCGTTCCTGCTCAAAAAGAGTTTCATACAGCGGGCATTCCTCGAGAATATGTCTGATCGTTAGTTGACACTGACAGTATAAACATTTCGGTGAGGCCTCTCTCATTATAAGGTAGCCATGTGTGAGGCGAGTATGGCCAATCCTCAATCTTGTGATTACCACTTCTTATCTTATGTTTTTTCGATGTCATGTATACCATTGTTTGATGTCACATTTAATTATTTTAATTTATTATCTGTCTGGGTTTCATGACGTAATTCTATTCAAGTATTCTTGGCAAAATACTTTAAAAAATTGCAAAAGTCCAAAGGGGTATAGATTGTTTTGACACCCAGCGAGGAAATGGCTGCTTGCTTGGCTGCTTCGTCTGCGGCTTCATTCCCTTTTATCCCCACATGGGATGGTATCCAGATAAGTACCAAGTTCTTTTGTGAATCTTTTAACATTGGAGGCATGTGTCTTTCTTATGACTGAATCCTTGGTATATAGGTTAAGAAAAGATATTATGGCAGAAAGGGAATCAGTAAATATGGCAAGATTTTTTTCATCCAGGTGCATAGCGTAATGTAACGCCGCAGTAACTGCCCAGCATTCCGCTGTTAAGTTACTGGTGATTGGTGGAAGTTTGTATTTCAAAATCGTAGTGTCCAAAACAACGGAACACCCAACATTTTTATTTGATTTTGAGCCATCTGTAAATTTGAATTTAAAGTTTTTGTATTTTTCTTTAATTTTGTTAAATTCTGTTAAGTATATTATATCTGAGGTGCTAATTTTCGAAAAGTTTTTTAGTGTTAAATCTATTGTTGGAATATTTAGAGTCCATGGTGGATATTTCAAATCATCGGTTGTAGGTTCGAGGTGTTGTATTTCTTTTATATATCTTCCGGCTCTGATACCCAACGGGGCAGGCAGTCGTTGGTTTTCCAGAAATTTTCTGAACTTTGGATGGAACACGGGTATCCAAGCTGGATTTTGGTTATTGAATTTTTTGCCTACCAATTTAACCGCAGGCAAGCTGGTGTCTTCGAACAGCTAGTGGTACTTGCCCAGCTTCAACACAAATGCTACATACGGGACTAGTTCTGAATGCTCCTGTTGCGAGACATAGACCAGCATGGTGAACTGAGTCGATAGCTGCAAGCTGGGTGAGGTTCGTTGAGGAGTAAATAAAACTTCCATAGTCCAGTTTGGATCTTATCAGGCACGTGTAAACTTTAATCATGCTTGGCCCTGTCAGCTACCCCAAGAGCAGTCAGCAAGAACTTTAAGAACATTTAATCTCTTGAATGATTCTGCCTTTAACCACTTGATATGTTCTTTCCAGCTGAGTTTAGAATCAAAAACTAGGCCTAAAAATTTAGTACTTGGTACAAATTTTAAGTTGATGCCTCTGTAAGTTAGTAATAGTAGAGGGGTTGGTGTTCTGCGTTTCGAAAACATTATACCTACTACGTCTTTTCTGTTGAGAATTTTAAACCTGATTTTGTAGACCACATTTCTAAGTTTCTTAGGCAGTTTTGTAATATTCTTTGCATCCTCTCCCGGTCTCTAAACGATAAAAGCAATGCTAAATCATCAACAAACAGAAACGTTTTAATCGACTTGGGTATAATAGTCGTAACTTTGTTTATGGCAATTGCAAAAAGAGCACAGCTTAGGACACTTTCCCGTGGAATACCCTTGTTCATATTTCTGATTGAAGAAAAATTGTTACCTATTCTTACTTGAAAAGTTCGATTTTTCAGAAAGTTTTAATCAGACGGAGAAGACTACCCGTAAATCCTTATTCTCATAGCTGTTGTACGACGAGTGCTGGATTCAAGTTGTCGTATGCTTTTTCAATGTCGAAGTAAATTGCGATGCATTCTTTCTTCTCTGAAAAGCTACTCAGTATCTCGTATTTCATAGTTACAAGATGATCATTTGATGAGCGACCTCGCCGAAATCCACTCTGTGCATTTGATAATAAATTGTTCGTCTCCAATATCCATGTAAGACGCTTGAAAACCAATTTTTCTAACAGTTTACATACACAACTTGTAAGTGAAATGGGTCGATAGTTTGATGGGAATAGTTTGGTTTTGATGTTTTTTAAAATCGGAATCATTCCTGCTCTTCTCCAGATCTCTGGAAATTCTCCAGTGCACCAAATACGGATATATAGGGTTAGGAGAGCGTTCAGTGTCTGTTTTGGAAGATTTTTAAGCATGCCATTATGTATGTCATCTATTCCTGGTGCAGTCGGTTTCAATTCATTTAAATTGGCTTTTAGTTCTTCCATTGTAAAAGGAATGTTGTGTGAATTCTCAGTGTTATTGTCACTATAATCCAAATTTGCTTCATTTTCTTCTGTCTGGTGTTCTTGGGGAGAATATATATTTGAATAATAGCCTGCAAAATATTCGGTCAAAGTTTTTGGGTCTTGTGTAAAATTTCCATTAATTAATAAACCTGGTTGATAATCTATTTGTTTCCCGGTTATGCTTCGTATTTTCTTCCAGAATAGCCATGGTGGAGTGTTTGTTGAGATTGATTCTAAAAATAGGTTCCAATAATCTTTTTTATTTTTATTTTTAATTATTCTTCGAGCTATTGATCGTTTTTTAAATATTTTTTTGAGTAGGTTCTTTTTGGAATAATTTTAGGGTTTTTCTTCGGTTTTTAATAGCTATTTTGCACTCGTTATCATACCAGGGGATGTTTCTATTGGCTTTTGTACTGGTTGAGGATCGTTAGATTGAGCTTTCTGCTGCAGCCAGGTTCGATTACGTAATTTGATCATTTATTAATTCACTGCTACTTCCTTCAGATATATCGGTTTCCGCTATCTGGATACTGCTTTTGAATTTCGGCCTGTCAGACTTTTCCGTAATCCACCTAGGATATCTTTCAACCATAGTTTTATTATTTGCGAAATCAATGATCAAGAGGAAATGGTCGCTAGAGTGATGATCCTCGCTGACTTGCCAGTTGAGGTGAGTATAAATGCTAGAAGTACACCAAGTCAGATCTATGCAGGAGAAAGATTGATAGACTGGCCTCAAGTATGTTGGCTGTCCTGTATTGAGAAGAATATAATTAGAATTGTCAATCAGTTTTCTAATAGCAGTTCCTCTCGTAGAATAAGCCGAAGAGCCCCAGGAAGTGTGATGGCCATTAACATCGCTCGTAACGATATAGGGAGATGGCAGGTTATTCAGAAGATTGATGAGATCATTTTCAACAAAATTTTCGGGTGGTAAATATAAATTTAATAGATATACCGGAAAATAGAGGTAGAGTTTGGCAACAATAGCTTGCAAGGGATTATTGATAGTTAATATCTCAGACACGACCCTGTTATGTACTGCAACCAACACGCCACCACACGCTCTATTTCCGTCCACGCAGTAATTTCTGTAAATTGTATAATCTTTTAATTTGAATTCCTTATTTGGTAAAAGTTTACTTTCTTGTATACATAGGGCTACTGGTTGATATTTGATAATTATCAATTTTAGTTCCTCATATTTACTCAAAAGCCCGTTCCAATTCCACTGGATAATAGTTTGAGTTAGTGACATTGGGGAGTGAACGAGTTGATGAGATTAAAAGAGACAAAAATAATAATAACTTTAAAGACGACAGAGTAATAGACAAAATATAGAAAAACTGAAACTGAAATAGTAAATATTAATTAAAATATACGATGATGAATTACTTTCCATTTTTTCTTTACTCTTTGAAGTGCTTCTAGTTTTACTTCTGGTTCGTCTTAGCTTAACTTCTGTCCATTCGCCATCTTGATTTAGTGGAAAATCAGAGGCAATGTTAGTCTCAATGGGGGGAGGATCGTTAAGGGTTGGGATATGGGGACCACCTCACCTGGGGGGGGGGTTTGGGCAGATGAGGTTGAGGGCAAGGAAGCGGGAGTGGAAAAGGCGGGAGAGGAAGACGCTGGAAAAGATGAAGAGGCTGTGGATGATGTGGAGGGAGCAGGGGAAGGAGAGAAGGAAGGAGTGGGGGTTTCGGTCAATTTACTTACGACTGAGACGCTGACCGGGGCGCATTTAATAACATGTACAGGCTGCTTAAAAACAGCTTGCTTAGTATTAATTTCTTCAGTTTGGACACTAACACTTTTTTTATTTTTTTTAAAAAACATTAGAGATTGAAATGTTTACTGAAATCGGGTTTAATGTCTCCTATTTCTTTTTTGCTACCAAATAAGTAATTTTTTCAGATTCTTGAATGCGTTTAATTTATTTTTCTTTTATAAAAATAGGACATACTTTTGAAAAAGTCATGTTGACCCATACAGTTAACACATTTTGCAGGGCCACTGCATTCCGTGCTCTCATGTTTAGTTTTGTCCCAAAACCTGCATAGCGCCTCTTTTTTACAAGATGTTTTAACATGGTGAATTTTAAACACGAATAAAAACGAGTGGGATTAGATGTGAATTGTTTAATTTCAACGCTATAAAAACCTATTTTAATTCCTTTCGGCAAGTTACGGTTGTTAAATGTAAAAAGATAATTGTGACTATTAAATTTTTCACGGTTTTTAAAATATATCATTCTTTTTACATCCGCCACGTTTTGTGGTTTTAGTTGTTCTTTTATTTCATCTAAACTAACGCAGTCTAAATCAGGGCACCACGCGAGGCCTAGACTTCTATATAATTTGAAATGTGGTTCCACTTTAGTTTTTAAATTATATAAAATACTGCATTTGATAAGTTTATCGGATTGAATTGTTGAGAACGTTTCCACTAATAGTGTGCCATTTCTTAACTTTTTTTTTTTTATCATTTTTACCTCACCTACTAGAGAATTTATTCCTTTATATGTAAATCAAAAAAGGTAAAACCTTTTTAAAATCCATGGCATTTCCCTCATCATCATTTTCCTCTCTACTAATAATGACAAATTTAACACATGATGGCTTAGTGTTACAATTACTTTCGTTAAGATTTTTTAATTTTTCTTTTTTCCTCTTGCGAGGAGGAGATTCAGCCATAATGGCTAATGAATATTAATTATAAAAAACACAATATAATAATAAAGGAAAATAAACGAGAAAAAAAAGAAAGAAACAAAAAACGATAAACAATAAAAAAAAAAGGAAAAGTTGAGCTCTTATCTGAGTAGTTGTTCGAGTCAATCCTCGGCAGCTCCACAACACACGTCTTCACTCTACCGATTCTAAACACAAACTCATCTTTTAAGTCATATATATTTTTTTTGTCTTTTAGACCTGATGATTTTTTAAGTATATGCCGAAACATCACAAAAATAAATCAATATATTTTTTATTGTATTTTAAATGACCGCAAACTCCAGTTATCTGTTTCCATACATAATTACCTTTAGCAAAATTACACAATTTATATAAGTATGCACATAAGCCACTCTGAGTTCAGCTAATAACTATTGTAAATTATGGAAACTTCGACAAAATTGAAAAGATATTTAAATTTCATTAAATGTTAGGCATTTCGTCATCAATAATTAACCATCTCTACAGTAGGTAATAATTCAATAGCACTAGTTAAGACTTTGGAATTAAAACACGAACTATTGTGACCTTATAAGTTAAATCTTCACTTCTAAAGAAAACATTTACTAATTATTGTACATTTTTAAAAATACGTGGAATAATTATGATTGTATTGCTTACTTACCAACATGTACTATTTTCATTGTAGCTAGTGCATTGAGAAGTTGAGGAACGATAGGATCATTATCTCGGTATAGGTCCAGCTTGGAGATACCGTAATGAAACTTTTCCAAAAGAGTCATATTTTTTCTGAAAAAAAAAAAATTTAATTAGATATTTTTTTTTTAAGACAATGAAAATTTATAAAGATCATTCGTTACTACTACCAGATTTTCCATTTAATTTCTGATTAGGAAACTCTTGTCAAATTTTCGCCCAGCAACGCCCAAAGAATTGGAGCGTGTCAAAAAAGCCCCAAATCTCATATAAATGTAGGCAAAAGTTGACTTTTTCAATCAAACCAATACAGCTCCTAAACGATTGGTCCTTTGGTTTTAGCGACAAATGTTATATAACAAAAAATATTTTTCATTAAATTTCTGACAAGGAAGTTATAGTTAAATTTTTGATCCAAGCAACACAAACAGAACTAGACCGTGTCAAAATGTTACATTTTTTAGGGTGAAAGAAACGTTACAGCGGAACTACATTCGAATAAATACAGCTTCTAAACGGTAGTTCTTAACGACAAACGTTATATTAAAAAAAAGTATTCTCTATTAAGTTTCTGACTAGGAAATTGTCAAATATTCGATCAAAATTACACCAACAGAGCTAGAGCGAGGCAAAATGTTGCATTTTTGAATGCGAATAAAGTCACAGAAAAAAGTATAGAGCCGCCGCCAAAGGACATATCTAGGCCAAAATAAAATTATGACTTATTTTCCTTCATTACATTAGTCATTTCATAATGGAAGGAGTTAAACACGTTTAATGGAACATTAGATTTATTGTTACCTTTCCACATACTTTAAAAAATTCTCAAATAAAAATCTGCACTATGAATTTAAGCATAATTTTATATAATTTGTCAAAGGCACTCTCTATATCTAAACAAAGCGCTAATACATGTTGATTGTTATCAAAAGCTGATTTTTTGCTGGAAATCAAAAATTATCAATACATTAATAAATTGGAATTTCAAAGGTAATTTATTATGTTTTATTGAAAATTTTCTGACTGGAATTTTCGCGTTCGTTTAGGCACCAACATGTCTAATACTTTTTTTACTGAATGTGGAGTACCACAAGGCTCGGTACTTAGTCCAACACTCTTCAACATAGCAATCAACGACATTAACAACCATTTGCCTGAGCCTGTCAAAATTTCCATTTTTGCAGACGATATCTTGATATATCTCAAAACGTCTGATATAGCTTTTGGTCAAGACGTTATGTCACACGCTTTGCAGAAATTAGAGACATGGGCAATCCTTTCTGGCTTTCGTTTCTCTGTACGTAAATCTTCAGCGACCCACTTTTGTACTCAAGCCTTTTCTATATCCCTGGATAACCAAGTAGTAAACAAAATTAATCATTTTCGATACTTGGGCATAAGGCTTTGACTCAAGACTCACATGGAAATTCCATATCCATAACATGATATCAAAAATCACAAAAAAAGAAAATATTATTAAAACTCTTTCAGGCCTGAATTTTGGCTGCGATAGAAACTCAGTCTTAAGAATTTATCGGTGCCTAATTAGACCCGTTTTAGATTTCAGATGCGAAGTATATGGTGATGCAGCTAAAAATATCCTCAAGAAACTAGACTCCATTCACCACAAAATGATACGTAGAACAACAGGAGCGTTCAGAACCAGTCCCATATCAAGCGTGCTGTGTGATGCTGAAGAATGGCCTCTAGAGCTTCGTAGGCACTACTTACTGTTAAAATTCTTAGGGCGCCTTTAGTCGAGCAAAGATTTTTTCGAATTAAGAAGATATAAAATACCTACCCGAATTTCTACTTATCCACTTCTATCAGACCTATTCCAGATCCCAAATATCTACTTAGCTGATCCCTATTCTATGCCCCCATGGAAAACAATCAATGCCTCCTTCGACTTCTCACTTTTCTCATACAATAAAATTACTTATCCGCAAGATTCCACACAAAAACTTTTTCATTAGTCTAAATCAAAATATAAAAATTTCCTTTTTGTTTATACTGATGCCTCCAAGGAAAACAAAGACACAGGTTGCGCGGTAACATTTTCCGGAACGACAGTTAGATATTGCCTTCCTAAACTATACTCGGTTTTCTCGAGTGAATTATTTGCTATCCAATTAGCGCTTGATATAGTTCAATTTTTAGATAGCATCAAAATAGTAATTTGTACAGACTCTTTCTCGGCTTTAAAAAACATACAAAACTCACACCATTCTAACAATCCAATTTCACACACAATAATAAAACAGCTACATACAATTAATAAAAAGTAATACACTTTCTTTGGGTACTCAGTCATGTTGGAATACCTGGAAATGAATTGGCTGATGCAGTTGCTAAAGAGGCGAGAAATATGTTTCCTGTACCCAACTTACCAATTGTCCTCAGCGACCATCAAATATATATTAAATAACCTCTTTACACATTATCGTATTCGAACTTCCCGTGTCAACTAGACACCACACACCCTTCGCAATTTTTATAATAGGCAACCCTCCACTTATGCTCTTAACACTATTTACAAACACTCGGATGCCCCTCTTTTTGCACTCACTTCATACCTCATCGCGTGCTCTCTTCTCCGCCGCCGTCCTTCGCTCCCCGCTCCTCCTGCCTGGCGTGCTCCTACCCCTGGTCCCCCTTCTTCCTCTCCTTCCGTTTCCGAGGTTTCTGACGATCTTGTTGATTCCGACGGACGTCTGCTCCTCCTCCACACTCGCTGGGAGTTCACCTCCATCGGCTCCGCCTGGTTCGCTCCTCTGCGCCTGCTGATGTAAGGGCACTGTCTCGCAATGTGGCCCTCTGTGCCACATTCGAAACACCTTGTGCGGGGGGAATGCGCTACCAAATTACCTGGTTTCCCGCACCCATGGCACTTCCTTTCTTCCCTCCGCCAAGTCTTTTTATCTGTTCCTTGCCTCCTTTCCCGCAACATTGGACGCTCCCGACCTCCAAAATCAATGTCTCTTCTTCTCCACGGGTCTCCTCGAGGTTGCGATCTACCTCCGTCAGTCCGCTTGTAGGTGCCCCGGCTCCACCCGTCCTCCTTTCGAACTTCTTCATCTCGAGCGCTGGAGTCCACCATTTCTCTCGCACATTCTACGAAAGTCTTGTCTCTGGGTAGTCCTTCCTTTTTCCCAGTCTCCTTCGCAAGCTGGACTTTCAGAATGGTCGATAGAAATGTCATTCTCGCTTCCACTTCCGCTGCCTCTGTCGTTTCTCTCATCTTTTCCGTAATTTTATTAAAGTGAGCCAGCAGCGATCCCGCATACTGCCCATTAGTTTGATGAGGCTTCCTAGCTTCACGGAACATGCGGAAAGTGTCCTCTTCTGGGGTCCAACGTCCGCCCCCGAACGCCTTCTTGAGTCGATCCTTCACCATGACCCATGGTGTGCCGCTTGACTCGGCATACTAACGCTGCTCTTAGTGCGCAGGCATCCTCTGGATCTAGAAGATTCTCGCCCATCTTTGCTTCTGTTATAGCCATCACTTTATATCCTCCCTTTAAGAAGTGATTCAGCTCCCCAGTCTCTCCATCGTACCTCTCAATATCAGCTATTGCCCTCCTTAAAGCTTGCGACATTGCTGTTTTGAGCTTAAGAAATTCTAGAGCATTTGCCATATTCTGGGCCGTTGCCAAATTCGCATGAGCTGCTGCTAAAGTTTCTGGTGGTAGAGGCTGCAACTCCGACTGAAGTTCGAATGATGACGGCTTTAAAATGTTCTTATTTTCCATCCAGAATTAAGTTTAACAATTTGAGAGATAAGAAACATAAGAACAACTTGGATGATACTGATGTTCACAAAAATATTTAGCGGAAAAAAATTTTAAGAAATAAAATCACTAAGAGAATATGCTCAAGCGCTCCCGGGTTTCGGCACCATTTAAGTTCGCTCAGAAGAAAAACAAAAAAAAAAAAGGAAATTAGTGCGCAGGCATCCACTGGATCTAGAAGATTCTCGCCCATCTTTGCTTCTATTATAGCCATCACTTTATCTCCTCCCTTTAAGAAGTGATTCAGCTCCCCAGTCTCTCCATCGTACCTCTCAATATCAGCTATTGCCCTCCTTAAAGCTTGCGACATTGCTGTTTTGAGCTTAAGAAATTCTAGAGCATTTGCCATATTCTGGGCCGTTGCCAAATTCGTATGAGCTGCTGCTAAAGTTTCTGGTGGTAGAGGCTGCAACTCCGACTGATGTTCGAATGATGGCGGCTTTAAAATGTTCTTATTTTCCATCCAGAATTAAGTTTAACAATTTGAGAGATAAGAAACATAAGAACAACTTGGATGATACTGATGTTCACAAAAATGTTTAGCGGAAAAAAATTTTAAGAAATAAAATCACTAAGAGAATATGCTCAAGCGCTCCCGGGTTTCGGCACCATTTAAGTTCGCCCAGAAGAAAAACATAAAAAAAAAAAAAAAGGAAATTAGGGAGCTGAATAACACTCACGAGTACTAATATAAAGACTAACTTTATTGTTCAGAAATCCTCTTTATATACATTCGGTGGTTTGTGGGATTAAGTAAGGAATTAAGATGTATATTATTCCCCTATACACCTTAACTTATATATATATATATATATATATATATATATATATATATATATATATATATATATATATATAAATTAGTGAAGTTAGTTTAATTAAATAATCTAAATGAAAAACAAAATATAATTTAAAAACATCAGAAACCATAATACCATAATGTATTAAGACGTCCCGTAAAAAAGATATCGTTGTGATAATTACGGTATCAAGCCAGTAACATTTGGTAGTCCATTAAAACAAAACTTCTTTAAGAAGAACAAGAAATATGGTGAGGTAATGAAGAAATAAACATCATTAGCGCTACTGAGGGTCACACCATGGGACCGATCTCGCTTTATTAAGGATACAGAAACGTTCACATATTTCCGCCCTAATGCCTTTTATAATTCTTTAAGGACGGCGATATATCATAATACTTTTAGTGGAGAATAAGTTTTCACTTTTTTTTATCTTTTGTTTCTGCTGTTGACAATGACATATAGGCGAATTTTAAATTATTTATCGTTGATAATTAATTTCTTATAAGGCTATCAAATTTTTATAAGACTATTATGGTAAAAAAATCATCAAGTAAATAATACGAATAAAAAAATTAATCTAATATATAGATAAACTATAGATATATTGAAGCTATCTATTGATAATTCTAAATTATAAGTCCCTAATCTCCTTTTCAATAACCTCGGAAGGTCGTTAGGAATCGAATGAATTTAAAGACAGACAGGTTTGAGTAGGTAAAGTGTATATTATGAAAGATAGCTATATGGTTTAGTCTGTATCAGCATCATATAGGAAATTATGATCAATATGGTTATGTTTATTTGTGACATAATACGGAGCATTGAGGATTTTACGAAGGCTTTTATATTGTGAAAACTATCCTTTAAGGAAAGAGTGGGGCTCAGTTATATATGTTATAATCTATTAAGTATTTCTCGACAAGGTGTTTCCTTGAATGGCTTTTAAATTAATCAATATTTTAACTAATTATCATAAATTTTATTAACGATAAGTTAAATAAAAAAAAAAGCTTCGTACATTAACCTTATGCGTTCCCTAAACCTAATGCGAAGGAACACCGGATGCCTTGAGTGATATAGATGAGCCCACCAAACAATATTTTCGCTCTAGCAGGCATGGGTGGAATTGATGCTGGCAACCACTCTGCTCGGTGTTTTTTTTTTCTTTTTTCTTCTTCAAAATTATGTTATTTGGTTAATAGACAATAATATTATGAATATTATGAAATTTCCAGCTTTAATAAAACCTCCAATTTTAATATATTATAATTCGCATAATTTTCTAAATATTAAAAATGTATTCAGCATTGAGAATAAAGTAAAAATTAACTCTGTTCAATGATATAAAAACAGATTAACTGGTTGAAGTTCACGTAGAAACATAATTTGACTTTCAATATTTAATTTACATTTATGATTAGGTAATCCAGGTGGACAGAGACTATTAAGAAACTTGTCGATAATGGGTATTCTCAGGCCCACGAGTCATTTTTTTTGTACAAACAATGCCAAAAAAGATGGCTCACCACTCTCTATGTACACAACCAATGATCGACATTTCGATTTAATAATAATTAATATTAGGCAGAAATAATTTTATTGATTTCATCTGGTTGGATTTTAATTGACGGGTGCGTTTGGCATTTTCTCCTTTTACAAAAATGGATGGCTTTTAACTTGAAACGACCTATCTTTAAGAAATTGTTAATAAATGTCAATAGCTGCCCTGAGAGACTGGACAGTGTAAAACATAATTTTGATTTCCAAATGCTCTAAATATCTTGTTTAGCAATTGATCTCATTTTTTTAAATTCAATTAAATCTTCCAGCGATCTTGTTTTTTTGTATCGGTTCAGTGTTTTTTTTTTATTCATAATTGCGATCGGGCAGTCTTCATTCCACCAAGGAACTAGACGTAAAAATCTATGAATGATAAGTCGATTGCGGAAAAGGATCCATTGGCACAAAAATGAGTAGGGGAACCGTCATTAAGTAGAATTAAAAAACTATTGAGATCTAAAAATTCTCTATTTCTCTTCCTCTATTCTTGTAGTCTGATAAAGTTGAACCCCACAATTTATTGTGACCATTCATATTCTCCGACCATGATTAGAGGTCTTGGGAGTTGGTCATTCAGAGAATAAAGTAAAAATTAACTCTGTTCAATGATTAAAACAGATTAACTGGTTGAAGTTCACGTAGAAACATAATTTGACTTTCAATATTTAATTTACATTTATGATTAGGTAATCCAGGTGGACAGAGACTATTAAGAAACTTGTCGATAATGGACAGCATTCTCAGGCCCACGAGTCATTTTTTTACAAACAATGCCAAAACACAAATGATCGACATTTCGATTTAATAATAATTAATATTAGGCAGAAATAATTTTATTGATTTCATCTGGTTGGATTTTAATTTCTGATCATAAAGTTTACGACAGTGTGGCAAATCTCGTTTCTGCCTCTCGACATTGTACATTTAGATGTTTGTTACTGTAAATTTTACTATTGCTAAGCCTTCCTAGAATTATTAAAATGACGCAGTTAAAACTTAGTACAGATGGGTTCAGCAGTTTTACCATTATAGGCTTTATAGCGGACTAGCGGTAGCTACAATTGATTAGGTACAAATGCAAACATATATATAAAACATATATATTGTTATATTATTGTGCAATAAAGGTTTATTATTAATAATATAATATGCTGGGTATAGTAAAACAATTATACAGTTATGTGGGGAGGAGGGAGAATATTAAAAATAAGAAAGGAAGCTGAGCCAGAGAGCGAATGGCTACGGAGCGAAGGAACAAAGGAATCCACTCCACTGGACCACTCATTAGTTCTCTTCTTGTTCCCGACAATAGTTCCAGTTCAATCGGAGGAACCATTCGTTTGGATGGTCTACTAGCCATGGCCTATCCAATGACTTGCAAATGATTTTATGACAACTTATCTCCAAAGATAAATTCCTTCGTATTATATGATTCATAATCATAACTCAAAAAAACATCTTTTTATTACATTTAACATTATTCTACCCTCAGGATGGTGTACATTGGTGAGATGATAGAAATCCTGCTAAAAAAAAACATTGATTCCATAATTAAATTTTAATATTTATTAATTACAAAATTCGTTCTTCTTCTAGAATTTTTGAATTTCAAAGAGAAAACGCATTAATGTTAAGCAAAAGAGTAAAGAGTCCTCTTTGTGAGGAAAAGTTATTTAAATATAATAATAATTATAGTAATACTAGTTTTTAATTCTCTAAAGTTATCATTAAGTTTGATAAATTATATAATAATTGTTATTGGTTTAATTTTTAAAAATAAATTTATCCAAAGGCAAATAAGACCAATTGACAGAAGTTAGTTTACTAACGCGTATATTATAGTTTTTGTTTTTTTAAAAGTAAATTTTACAAAAATATAAATCATCTACAATTTTAATTGGCTGATGAGACGATCAATTACGTTATAATTTAAACAAACAACTTTAAATGATTTTTATAATATGATACAAGTTTTTTTCACTAGGCAGAGTAAAATATTTTCAAGGTCTAGTCGTGGTGGCAAAGAAGAGGATGACATTACTGAGATAAGGATTTAAACCAGGATACAATTAGCAGAGGAGTTGATGCCAAGATCTCGGAGGGTTGCTCCCTCCCCCACCAACAGGGAACCCAACCTTTTAATTAAACCTCGATAAATATCTATCTGATAAAAGCATCATTTTATCATAGAAACATTACAAATCCGAGGGTTCAGTCTTTATTTAAACATTAAGGATTATTAATAAGATAATCAATGCCAGAGATCGCTATCATCATCAGAAAGAAATTTTTTCTATCAAAATAAGTATATACATGTTTTATTTATTCTACATTTCCAGACAAAAATGCCATAAACATAGCTATACTTGAATAAAATCAGAAACCAGCCGAGGAAAATCGAAACCCACCTTGTCTCCTAACTTTGGGAAAGAGAATGCTAGAAGGACGCCACCGCATACCTTACAACGATTGTTTGTTATCTGTAATGTGATGTAGACTACTGTTTATCTCTTTTTAACCCTCAAAATTTTAAGCTCATATTCCCGAAAATATTTCAGAATAAGCTAGCAAATTAGTGGTTTTTTATCGATAGAGAAATAGATTTTTTTTTTTAGTACCCATTTAGTTGGTCGAATAGTTGTTTAAACTCTTTTCTTTACTAGAAGCCATGTATGTGGAATCCATTTTAGTCCGTTGTCAAAGAGGAAGTCACCAAGTGGATTGGTGGAGAGGTTCTGCAATAGAGAAGGAAAGGAATGTACTCGCAGTTTGATTTATCAACTGTAATTTGGCTTAATGCACCATTACTCAATGAGGGAGGTTTGGGAAATGTGGAACGCTTCATAATTTTTTATGCTGTCTTCGAGCAGAGGCAATGCTCAGCATCGTCTGTTTCAATTTTAATGTATCGAATACATTTCCGCACACGCGCGGTGGAACAGAAGAATATGATGATGGTATTCTGATGGACCGTAATATACCTAAAATAAAAATTGAATCAAAATTTTACAATTGAAGGCTAAATTAGTTATCGTATCGCACATGTATTTCTAAAGTGACACAACTCGAAAACCTAAATTAAAAAATGTACAATTTTCACAGTCTTGTGTAAAATATTGAAAGTGTACCTGGATTATCTACTAATACCAACAGCAAGTGAGATGTATCAAGTGTGATTTGAAATTGATTCGATACATTTTTGGCATTTCATAGAAGAGTTATAAACTTAAACATGATGATAAATCAAAAGTACATATTTTTGAGTTGTGTCACTTTAGAAATACTAGCGCAAAACCATAACCATCTGAGACGATATAGGATTTTTGTTTTTAAGTAACCGCAATTTGATTAAAGTTTGTCAGACGTATGTCATCGCTGATATTTTCTTACGAATCCTGTCAAAGATGTAAAGCATAAAGTTCTCTTCAGTTACCACAAAACGCCTGAATGGTTTCGGGTGGTGTACGTAGGATCCAAGATCAAAGATGTCTCGTTATACTAATTGAGCTATGCTTTACCACATCTTTGATAACATTCATTGATAAATTTTAAACTTTTTTCATTTGTTTTTTAAAATTTTAAACTGTATTTATAAATTTAAATACATTAAGATGTATGTTATGCTGATAAAGCAGCAAACGAAGCTCTAGCCCCTCCCAGGACCTAGCAAAACCTTTCTGACAGCACCAGAACTTGCACGCCCACTTAGAGAGAAGATATCCCAAGAATGGCAAGCATTGTGGGATCACAGTCCACCGAGTAAACTCAAGGTTATTAAGAAGGGAATAAAGCCATGGAGCAGTTCCTACCGCAATAATCGCAGAGAAGAAGTGATCCTAACGCGATTAGAATTGGCCACTCCAGAATAACACATCTTCACCTAATAACCAAAGAGGCTCCTCCAAATTGTGAAATTTGTGGCAATGTCTTATCAATAAACCATATGTTTACTGAATGCCCATACTACACAAAAAAGTTAGCCGAATCAGGAATACCTAGAAACATCTCAAAGGCACTTGGCAACGACGAAAAAACTATTGAAAAAGTAATAGCCCTCCTTTATAAAGAAAAATACATTAAGTAAATTTTCTGATTTGAGAATGTAATGCCATTAAAAATCTTGAGGAGAACCTTACCATTTGTAGCACCCTATGGAGTTAATAAGCCGTTTACAAATTTATATTTAAAAAAAACTTTGTTTAATATTTTTTTAGTATACATAAAATAATAAAAAATATTATGGGATGATTGATTATCCATCTACAGAAATTCGCCTTGTTTCTATGTCAGTGTTTGTGTCCCCAAACCTAAAGGGCCAGTGGCTGAGGGCTGGGTGATGTTGCTACTTCCTTACGTCTTAAAAAGACCTAAGTTGTTTTACAAAAACAATGTTTAAACAATCTCAAAAAGGTTTAAATATCTTAGAAGATTTAATTTAAAATAAAATTTATTTAGGAAAGTTATTGAAAAATTAGTTTAGGAGGAAAGGAAAACAGTCCTCTCAAGAAAAAAGGATTGGAATTATCATATGAATTATCATATGGGTGTAACAAAAAAATAAATACAGCAATCACGTTATTTCTTTCTCTATTATTTTAGCGATATGTCGTTTTTAGTTTACTTCTAAGGTGTTGGAACATTATT
Source organism: Euschistus heros (assembly GCA_003667255.2). NCBI lineage: Eukaryota > Metazoa > Arthropoda > Insecta > Hemiptera > Pentatomidae > Euschistus > Euschistus heros. Next base: position 823,032 of record RCWM02000035.1, on the reverse strand, counting down.
AACAAATAGATGAGTAGATGAGTAGATTCATAATTCATTAGCAACCTCTTGTAATGTTTACCTTATAGCAAAAAATATATGTTCTAATATTTAAATTGTTATTTTTTCAAACTTTATATACAATATTAAATAAATCATCACTATTGCAATATTATATATTTAATTTTATAACTATTAACTTTTTAATACATTAATATTAAAATTACTGAAGAAAGTTGTTGAAAATGAAAGTAAAATATTCTAAGATAAACCTAAGCCCAGAGGAGGAACAAGTAAGTAATAATGTTAGAAAGTGACAACATTTTAATGATGAATTAAGATGAATTTCTGAAGTTACTCTCTGAACATTAACAATTTAAAACTTAATTTATGTTTATAAATAAGCTAAGTAATTAAATTGATCTGATTTTTTAGGTGAAATCGAGAGAACCAAAAGACATGTTTAATGTAACAAGAAATGAAAAATCAAAGAATACCTTATGACTGAGACGAGGTTTCTACTGGAATGATAAATCATCTAAGGTATTCATACTTATAGCAAATTAGAAATTAATTATTAATTAGAATATGAAATTTATCTTTTGTTATATTCTTGATTAGTTTAATGAAATACTTTTAGAATATGAGCTAGTATATGTCTAATAATAAATTCCATGTTACTTCTGACGTGAATGAATCATTACATCAAAATCAATTAGATTTTAATAAGACATTAAACTAGAAAGGAGTACTAAACAAAAGAATTTAGCTCTTGTGTTTACATTTCCCACAAAATTTAAATGAGCTTTACTTCAATCACTAATCAGAGTTTGAATTTTGTATGAGCTATTTTATATTTGTATTTTAATAAGGAGTCTTCATAACACACACACACACACACACACACACCCACCTCCAATAGACCTCGCGAATCAGATTAATTTCTAAAATATGTCAACACGCGGGAAAAGAAATATCACTTCAAACAATCCTCTTATCAATTACTGTATATGATCAAAATGACAGAAATGATATAAATTATAAATCACTTTGAAACCACACATCATTTTATACAAAGACCGAATTGATGTTGCCAAAATGGAGGCTCCTAACCAGAGAGCAGTTGGGACAAAAGGAAGGCATCTCCCGTAATAGGAACATTAGTCACTGTTCAGCCCCAAGAGGAACCTGGAAGACATATATTTATTAATATAGCCCCTATTAGAAACCACGGTCTGGCAAGGATATAAATACTCCCTCCTCTTACAGATAGTGTCATTGTTCCATTCTCGCTTTATCTACTGCTTTCTGTATCAGCCGAGAAGCAATCTCCTCGATGAACGGACAAGAATCAAAACACGAATATATGTTTCTATGTTTTTGAAAAGCTAACAAATTCCTGTCGAGGTAAAAAAATTGGTTATTCACGCACGGTCATCTTCTTCCACCGGCAGTAGGGGATTGGATACATAGGTAGATCTCAATCCATTGTTATGGTCAAAAAGGTGGCCTCGGTTATTGCTGCTTTCATCTTCAACTCGTTCACTTTACACCATTCGCCTATCAGGATTTCGTTTCTTTTTTTGCTAGAGGTAACCGCTGCACAATGGGCGAAATGAGAAAAAACTGCTTAAATGCGTTGTTTTTTTTCATTAAATATGTAAAAAATATGTGTTTATTATACCTTAAGGCTAATAGAGCTTAAGTTTCGGAGAGTTTTGTTGATTACGTACAATGGGGAGCCATCAGAGTAAAAAATGACCAAAAAAAGAAAATTTATTTTTTATAAATTTTCATTATTAATCGTTATTATCCTATTTCAATTTCGTTATTAACATATTGTTATCTATTATTTTAAACTTGGTGGAGTACAAACCGAGATGATTTTGAAAATTAACTAAGCCAAATTTTGACATTTTGATTTTCCGATTATTATACTTACGACAGTTTTGTTCTTCTTCGTGTCTCTTCAATTCCAACGCTGTTAAACCCTTCTTAGAGGTGTATAAAAACATACTATATAATGATTAGCTGCGTCCACTCGCGACCTTCACTTCCAGAGCTCGCTAACTTAGATTTTACAACTCTCAGTAGTCAGGAGAGTGGAGGTCCGTCCTACCGTATATCAGACTAACTATGCAGGTTATTTATTTCCAATGATAATTATAACAAGTACTGGACATTAATTTCCTTATGTGATACTGATGAACGGCCATATTTTCTCTTTTTCCATATTTTCTAAGTTTTGGAGCCATTAGCAATAAAAGTCAAATGATGAATTATTGACGTTATGATTAATTATTTATTTAATAGATATTGTTTTTTTTAATTCAGAGTTAAATATTTTCTAGAGATATGTAAACAAGAACGTACTTTAGTTTTGGAAGGGAAACTTGCGTACAATAGCTCGTCAATATTTTATCATGGTTAATCATTCGTGTTTTCATTTTGTAAAAAATCTACTGTATTTTTTAATGAACAAAACAAATGCTTACCTGCCCATTTCTTTGTTTATTTTTAAGTAAGTCTTCTGATACCTTTTTTACATTACATACGGGTTCTGTTTAAAGTCTGTAGCTCGTTTGTAATGTTTATTATGGCATCCATTAGATTTTAAAAAATTTAGACTTAACCATTCTCGAAAATATTATAGATCTTCAACTAACGAATATATTGCGCATAACTTACTTTTGTCTTCGGATCCTTATATATCATCCTTGCGGCCTCCAGGAATGCTTGATTTAGAAAATGAAGCTAAAGAAATGATCATGTTTGAAAGTGGTGATGACGATCTTTCACTTTGTACGTAAAAATGTTTCCCAATTTTTCAAGTTAGTTTTTTTTATTATTTAAAAAAAATGGAACTAAAAAACGATTTCTTTTCATACGTTGTTGTTCTTTTCATAAAATGCTCCGCCTGTTATTTTCCCTTTCTCTTTTGGTCAGTTTTTACTACTGACTTTTTTTTTTTTTTTTATTTTCAACTAGAAAAAAAAAAGTCATTTGTTTACAAAAGTCAGTTTTTTTTAAGTCGTTTACGTGGACGTATCACTTCCTGTTCTATGAACCCTGATGTTAGATGTGATTAAGTATTTTTTATTAGACTCAAATCTTGCAATCTTTATTAGAAAAAAAAAAAAAAAAAACGAAAAACTGTTTTTTTGCATCGAGTTGTAACTGGTAATTAGGATTGAATATGATAACGCTCCTGCACATTCAGCCAGATTGACTAAGGAAACGATTTCTTCGCTTGGTTGGGATATATTATCACCTCTTCTCATCTATGGGACACTCATATATATATATGGATATATGTGTATATATATAAATATATATATATATATATATATTTTTTTTTTTTTTTTTTTTTTTTAGTTAATAAATGTTGGACAATCATTGCTAGTAATTCCCAGAATAATAAACATAAATGATGTGCAAAATAAAGGTTCAACATTTTCTCAAAAAAGTTTGTGTTTTTTGAACTAGTAGAGAAGTAAAGTATTACTAACAAACTCATGACAATGAAAAAGAAAAAGAAAGTAGAGAGTAATTTTTTCCAAGCAGTTAACTAGTGCTCCTTGGAAAATAAATAATAATTTACTGGCTAAACACAAAAGCCTAACTAATTTATAGATGCCTCATCGAATTCTATGTGAAAAACTACTAATTGAAGCCCACTTGGTTTTGAGAAAAACATATCAACAACGAAAATGATTTTTTTTTTTAAATGATAAATTTTCACACAATTTTTTTGTTTTATCATGCCATTCAATTGGTTAGAGGGATAAGACTATTAAACCTCTTTACTGAACTAAAGAGTCTGTGAAATTTCAAGTTTATAGATATATTTTTCCAAGAGTTATTGAATTTTAAACACTTTTTTGCGTTTTTTCCCCACTGTGCGCTGTGGCTAGATCATCTACCTAGGCAGCAATTAAGGACAGTATCAAGGCAGAAGCGGTACCGGTTCATATCCAGTTTGGGCAAGATGGTGGCAGCCTTTGCAGACTAATGAAATAAATCTCGAAAACCGGAGCTAGAATAGGTTGATGACTTGTTCACCAGCCGATTACACCCAACACGGATTATTTAGATCAGAAAAACATAACGAATGAATATTAATAAGCTTTGTTTTCAGTTGAATAAACATTACAAAATAAAGGATTTTGCAAATTTGAATTCTTGTTATCTCTTAATATCCTTAATTTTTTTTACAATTTTAAAATTATCTGAAAGAAAATGGAATTAATATTTACCGGATTAGAAGAAGCCATAGTTTTGAATGTTTTTTTAACCCATAAATAAAGGTTTATTATATTCATATAAAAAAGTTGTATTGTAAAAAAATAACAGATTTTAGGACGAAATGTTTTTAGAATTGATTCGGGCAATCAAATGATTAGATGAGCTATTAAAAGAACCAGTTTTCCCGATATTCCATTAATACAGGATCTGAATTTCTTGGCTGTCAATGAATAAAGTAAATCATCTTCAGCAGTTTACTCTTAATCAGGTGCTCAACTTATCAATAGTTTTATTACTAAGTCATTAATTTTCTATTAAATAATTGATTAATGAATTGAAAGTGTAATTTCTACTTTAAGTTCCTTATATACCTCGCTACACACACACGCTCGCACACAAATGGGTATAGTGAGGTGTGTATATTTGTATTCCCTAACACAGTTACCCAGATAGATTTATTCTTATATTTATTTCCTACGCTTAGAGCATATATAATATTTCAACTGTTAATAAATATTTTTAAAAAGTGAGAAACAAGTAAATCGGTAAATAGCACTTTATATTATGTACAAAAATTATTAACATGATAAACAGAAATAATCATAAATAAAGTAGGAAATGGAGGATATTTTCCATTACACTAAACACGAAAAAAAAAACCATAATGAGTGTTTGAGTTTGTGTGAGTGGCTGTGTTCAAGCATAACTAATATAATTCACTTATTGAATCACGAACTTAAGGTGATATACATAACTGTTTGAATATTAATAATGATTATATTTACGTCTGATAAATGACATAAAAAACTTTTTTCTATGTTTCATGGCAGCCCTTTTTCATTTTATATAAGTAAAATCTTGTGTTTAGTCATATATATTACTAGTAAGCTGTAACATATCATTAAAAAACTTTGCATTGTTTAAAAAAAAAAAAAAATGAATAGAGGGTACTAATCTGTTGTTATCAATGTAACACGTGATTTTAATCTCTATTCTCTATCTTATCTGGAATATGTCCCTACGAGGCAAAATGGAAAACAAGCAATGCAATGAAGCGGTTCAACATTTGCTGAGGTACATTTATTTTTATTGCATACTTCAGCTAAAGATTAATACTGGATATAGATTATCTCTGAAATCGACCGACTGTTATTATAGCAACTAATGATTAAAATAGAAAATAGGAGAAAAAATAATAATAAAGAAATATTATCAGCTGCTAAAGGCAATGATTATAAATAATTATGCATTTGTTAATTTAGATAATATTAATTAAAATGTATAACTGTACATCAATCTAGTAAATCCCCTGCATTGCGAGTACATTTAAAAGATATAATCGTTTAGAGAAACTGCCTATTGTTTACGGGCAGAATTCGATGTTTTAATGGAACCCCATAACTCTATTCTGTAAGTCCGAATAGACATGAGAATGGTCATCTAGATGAGATATTTGTCGAGAATCGGTAGATTAAAACGTTGCTCAAGGATCAGTCGATATCGAAGACCGGCATCTAGTATTTTAAATCTCACATGGTTCCATGTGGATCTGTTGTAAAGATGGAGTCCAAGATATCTCATCCCTTCAACAGAATTTAATGGTGTAGCTCTATTATATTAAACTACAGTAGTTTTATAATCTATTAAAAGAAATATTAAAATTTATTTTATTTACTGTACGATTTGTTAAAGTTTAATCTTATATTTATTTAACGGACAAACTTGAAAAAGTACTATAAACATGGAAAAAGTAAACAGATTTCACATATTGTTTATTCTTAAAAAAATGTATAAATATAAGTTCATTTTTAACTGTAATACAAACTATTAGTTCAAACCTTTTGAGCAGTTCAACCATCAGGTTTATTTTCCCTCTGGCCAAATATTAAGCATACTTATAACGTTTATAATATAAACTAATATGTAGATATAAATATATAATATAATTTAGGGAAAGTTTATAATATGAGATTAGTAAAAACAATGAAATAAATTAATAAAATAAGTAATACAATATTGTAAAACATATTTGAGTAACGAAGAAAAGAAAAATAAATTTTACGTAAAATAAAATGGAATGTATAAAAATTGAAATAATAATAAAAAAAAAAAAATTAACTTACAAAAAGTATATCCATATATTTATACCAGGTAATTACCAAAGGCATTATTGAATACTGCACTTCAAAGTAAAGTCTATTGTTTTCAACTACTTTCACCCTTCTTGCTGCTAGTGGTTGGATTTACCAATATGGATTTACCAACAATATCACCTTTGGTTTGGGCTGTGACTTCTTCACGTCCAACGTTATTATCCATTAAGTCTTCGTTATTATCTCATCATAACGTGAAATATATGGGCTATATGCAAGATATAGAAAAAGGTTAATTGTTTGAATTTCCAATAAATATTCCTTAGTCAAATAAGAACGATGTGCAGAGATATTGTCGTGTTGCGAAATGGATTGGTTTCTGTCAATCAAATAGGTGTTACATTTTTGCACCAAAAACTACATAAACTCCGTTTAGCTGTTCACTGTACATAGTCTATTGCCAGACCATTTGCAAAACTCCTTTCGAAGATTTACTAAACACAAAGCATTACTTCTGAAACCGGTCTAAAAAAAATTAGTGCGGTAGTATTTGGATGGATCATTGACTGATTTTATGCCAACAATTTAAAAAATGTAAAGTAACAACTGTATGTATACATATATTAGATTATCGATTGAAAGTTGCAAGAATCATCCGGAGATTAGGGTGACAGTCTTGTTATCAAGGATCGATTCTTGTTTTGGTAGGTTTGTGATATCATGTTGTAGATAAAAATACAAGGTGTTATAAAGGTTGATTTACAAAGAGTGGTGTAGATAGAAGTGCTATCAGAATCAATAAAAAAATCTGAACTATTGCGACTTTAATAATAGTCTTTCTATATTGGTGCCTTTAACACTAAGTGTTATGTGTATTATCAAGGGAATCAAATGCATGTGGTACAGAGGAAGTCATTTTATCGACAGGCGCCTTGTAAAGTGCTGAATTTTAGTAAATAGGTATGAAAATAATAAGAAAATTAAAAACGAAAATAAAAAAAGGATTTCTTATCCACGAAACTGTGAGTGAAAGAATGACTCTTAATTACATATTTCACATTTTTCTGTTAAAAAAATGTATTATTGAAAGTTTATTTCTACCATAATTACCGTGGACAGTGGAGAAATTTCTGTCGAACTAGCTAGATAGGACGTTATCATGCCACGTTTAAGATTTGCCCATAGTAGACTTATGCACTTTCACCTAATAACCAAAAAGGTTCCTACCAAATGGAAAATGTATAGTCTTTTAATAGCCCATATTCTTAAAGAATGCCCTTTCTACATCCAAGTTAAATAAATCGGAAATAGGTAGTAGCGCTAAGAAACAATGAAAAAAATATTGCCATAAATCTCCTGTACAAAGAAAAACTATATAGGTATTATCTAGAGCTTAAAATTGATTACAAAATGTATACTTATTTTCAATAAAATTGTTATTAATAAAGTTATTAATATGTGGTGCGACATGTGGAACCCAGTGAAGTTTAAAGATCGACCGATACATCGCTAATAATATTGTAAATATTCTCTCTCCATCTGGATTACCAACTTATTCATTAAAATTATAACTGGATTTCCAATTATGCTTTTACGTCCTTTTCAACCACCAAATAGGTGCAATAGTACTAGGTTAAAAATTACAGCTACAGATATAATAACAGATATAAATATCATTGATCTGTGTCATAATTCGAATATCATATGTCTCACTGGAACAGCGACTGGAGATACCGCATTAATTCCTAGAATCCCAACAAATCCGGCTAATCTACTATTTCAGTCCCAATTATTAAAATTTCCAATTAAAGTTTTTTTAATATTTACAAATCGCAAAGTTAGACTTACAAAAACCTAGTGGATCTTCGGACAGACACTCTCACGGTCAATAATATGTAGCGCTTTCCAGGACTGGAAACCCTAACAATCAAATCATTCCCATATCATTAGGAGATAGGGGGACTCAATGGCCGAGTGAGTTGGGGTAAGGGTCTCAGCGCGTTCGTAACCAGAAGGTTCTGGGTTCGAATCCCACCTGGGCGGGCTAAAAAAAATTTATTTCGTGGTGGACTCCCCCACCCAGGCCATTACAGGACTTCAATGGAAGTCTTGGGTCCAGTAGACAAAACTGGAAATAGAGTTTATTAGGACGCCTTATGAATTATTTTCTGTAATTTTTTACTTTTTGCAAGGTTTCTACTGTACAAGATTTTTGTTGATAAATAAATAAAATTTCAGTTAGTTAATATTATTAAGTTCTTTAATTATGAGAACGGATGAGACCGCGACAGGGGATACTAGTTTATTATAAATTTATTAAACGAGCCTTGTTTACTACAACTACAATGTTTGAACTCAAAGAAACTGAATGACATACCAAGTGTGGGATTATTCAACTTTCTCTCACCTCTAGCTGGAATCTAATGTTATTTTTTCAATTCCTTTCCTAATTATAGTTACAACTTAAAATTAATTCATTATGACATACTTTAAAAGTTGTAACCAAGGGTGAAATGAAGAGCCATAGATCAAGTCACCAAATGACGATAATCTAATTTCCTTCCTACTCTGCTCTTTATCTTACTACCTTAGGACGTGTAAAATTATTTTTATTAATCTACTATATTTTATAGTTAATACTTTCTGGTTTGTATATATTTTTCATTTGGCAAGTATAATAATTATTATTATTATTTTCTTGAATATTTATTTTCTTGCTTTTTTATATTCGAAAGTATATAAACTTTCTAATTTTAAATATTTCTTTTGTAAATAGATGCATTGATATATTTACTTCTTTTTAGGTCATCAAGCTCTTCTCTCCAGAGCTAGTTTGGATGAGCTTTATGCATTATTTAAATTTTATGGCCATTTGCTTTTATTGGTATGCGATTTTACATTAATTATTAATTTCACAAAGAAAAACTTAATTTTGGCAAAACAAGCCTGGCGCTCAATAAATGAAACAGCAGTTTCATGACAATTACTTTTTTTTCCTTTTCTTCTTGATAAATTTATTTATTTTAAAATTGTTGGTCATAAAGTATTTATCAGCTGTTTATCAACTATATGTATATGTAGGACTAGAACTCAGATATGCTCTAAATATCTTGAGTCTGTCAAGAAATTCTTTAACATTTTTAGCATTCTAAAAGCCTTTGTCTTGATTGCCTAAAAACGTACATAAAAGCTACGCCATAATGAATAAATTCGATGAAGTTTTCTGTATTTCTCGAACACAATCGACTATTGTTTAGTGCCTGGTATTTGTTACTGTAGTTATAACAGGAGAAGTTAATTTAATGATTATAATCTATTGTTGTTCTACCTGATGGGATAAGCAATTAATACTAATGTGTTGACCGCAAGGGCTGTAGATATAGAACAGAGACCCAGGTAGCCGGGGCAGCCCCCCCCCCCCCCCCCCCACTATCGGCCAATAATCTAATACAATCTGTGGAGGAGGCAATCTTGAGCTCCATCAGCCTCCTATTAGGTAATTGCTAAGAGCTTGGATCATTACTTAATGGCTTTATTTCGGATGAGGGAGGTCTTCCTATACGCTAATAATATAACCTTATTATATGCTCCGTCCTCCACAGTAATTTATCTTGGGTTACTCTTGTATTTATATACTCAAAAATGAGTCCAATATAATAGTAATCTTTTGAAGCATTTGTTGTAGATAAAAAATGTTAAGTTCTATAAAGGTTGACTTACAAAGATTGTCAGAAATGAGATCCGAATCAACAATAATCAATTGTTTAAGAATTTTAAAACAACATATGCATCGAATAATAATCACTTATTACAGGAGTTAATAATAAACAGTTATTATCATCTTAATTGCGCGTTGAATTGTGAATGGAATAAAACTAAAACCAACTTGATGAGGTAACAAGTTTTAAGAATAAGGGTGTATTTGACATATCACAAAAAGTAAAATAAAAAAAAAATGAAATAGGCTATTATCAGCTATTTCTCCTACGTTTAATCGTTTGAGGGAATATTGTACAGATGCGATCCTGAATAAAATAAAAGGAGCTGAAATGAGAAAACATGTCATCTTAATATGACTGACAATAAGGTGAGGGCAAGCTTCTAAAACATATTAGAACGTCACAAAGGAAATCCTAACTATATATAAGTATCTTTTTCGTCAAATTCCATAATACGCTGTTACCAATGGTCAAGGAGAAACCAATCTGAGTATAGTTTGAGACGTTTTACATAACGATTGATTTTTAAACGAATCGAGGGAAATAATTAAGCCTTTAAAAGTTACATTAAAAAAATAAGAAAAAGGGAACTTCAAGAACACAAAATATGGGTTGCTCGGTTTAACTCAAAACGACTTTATCCGTATTTACAGGACTGCCACTGTTCTCAATATCTTACAAGGTTTTGTCTCGACCAAGATTTTTCCCCTCCTTCTGCACACACACTACCAAGCGACTATCCTTCAGCGACCTCGAAGTCTTCAACAATAAAAGACATGGGTGGATATCGACAGGATTTCTTCATCCTGGTAACAAGGCCAAGTAATTCACTTCAGCTGACAAGCTTCCAGGCCTCTAGACCCTCCTTCATTGAGGAGACCTAATTCATTTCTGATCTTCTTATTACGAATATAATTACCCTTATTTTCACAGCATTCCTTTAATGCCAGTTTATATAACTGAGACCGTTTATTTGGCTCTTCTGCTTGTCTGATATTATCCATCATTCAGCACCGTGTAATCTTACTGGCAGATATATTGAATTGACGATAGAGAGTTTAACGTATTTATCACTCCTTGATTCCTAATCACATTATTGCAAATCTGATGGTAGACTGAATTAGACTAAATTATCCTCTGAGGATTTCAGAATAAACTTTTCCAAACCCGCCCAGAACGGTTCTTAAGTAAACAAAATCCCTTCCTAGCACGATGTCTCCTCTGTTACAATACGTATGTAATTCTTCCTGTACCCTTATAACCTTTAGGACTTGCTCATACAAGTGCTGATAAGCATAATCTTTCTGAGGAGCTCTTCGAGCCCTTATTGATTGGTGCAACTTCTTCATCGCTGAGTACGATATGAAAGTCATTCATGTCAAGGAAGGGGGAGATACATACGTTTATATCGATTCCAGGATTTCAGTAATTTTTCAGCGAGTATAAGTAGCTCTTTTTTCGTCCCAGTCTGAGACCAGCTTGCTCCGATCTAAGATCTGCTCATCTCAACTTGTTCCTAGTATCGTAGGAGTATACCTCACGGAATGGGTAAATAGACCAGTCCTTGGAGCAATCAGCCAGTATGCCTTTGTTATGCATGGAAATTATAATATATTCCTATTCTTTAGGTTTTTTGAAAAAAAAAAAAAATATTTGGAGAGATTCCACTAGATCCACCCCCCATAATTCACTAACTCTTCAATTCCATTAGAACACCCTGAAGTTTTATCTCTCTTTATAGTTTCAATGCCACGTCCGATTTTGCCTTATCGAGTTCAGCCTCTTAACAACGTACAGCCTGACATATATAAGGTCACACTTACATGGAATATATAAGGTCATTGCCTTTCAAAGTATCTTCTCTAGACCACAAGAGTGTTTATCTTCAGAATCCGTTTTATCCTTCTTATTTCTCCCTCCTCCCTCTCATTTCGTTTGCTTTTACATCTTCTTAATTGTCTGATCTTCTTCCAGAATATTTTATATTGTATTCCGTAACCCTGGTTAAATTTTTCTCCGAATCCTTCCCAAGAATTAAATTATACTTAATTTTTTGGTCCTATTCCTCATATTCTAAGATCGAGCCTGAAATGGATTTAATCGTTGAATATTTGGCCATTTTGTTTATATCTTTTGGCCACTTTATTACTGTAAATGAAACCAGACTGGCTAGAATTGCATATCAAATTTCAAAATGAGATCGGTGGAACAAGGGTTTATGTCACATTTTTTAAAAAAGACAATTTAGTTCATTGAATGAAGAATTTATGTGCGGAAGTAATAAGCAGGAAAATCTGAATATTTCAAAACAAATATAAAAAGAGTTACAAAGAAGTTAAAGGAGCTATGTAACATTTACCAGCTAAAGGAAATTCTAAAAAAAAACTGTAAACTTAAATGACTGAAAACTGTAATTTTAAACCCCTTCTTCCACCAAACCCTCCAATCACTTCCCATGATTACTACACACTTATTCAATTTGCTTCGAAACTCTTTTAGAAAATTAAATCGCTTAGTTTATAAGACCACCTTGTTGATACGAGTTCAACTTCAGGCGACCAGTCGCAGGTCGCGACCTGCCAATGTGGGTTGTAGCAGGAGCAGAGTGTACTAAGCCACACCTGTGTAACTAAGAGGCGACCTGAATGGAGATTAGATGTGGCCTGATCTATAAATTAAATAAAAGTGCAATTGAGACACAGTCTGTCTATATTCTGAATACAGATTATGTCTCATAAAACTATTATTACGAGAAAAAAAACATAATATTGGAAGGTATAGGCTCTGGATTAAAACTCTATTTATATAGCAAAGTTTCAACTCAAACATCGAGTCCCTCGCCAATTTTAGAGACCGCAACTAAACCGAGAAAGAGAGAGAATAAAGTAAAGTTTGAAAATAAGTCAATAAAAGAAAGGACTGTTAAGAGCTTAAGTCTAGTGGATTACTAAGTCAAGAGGCCATCTCCTTTTCGGCAATCCCCTCTTTAGCGATCCTATGGGGAGTTGGTAATTTGAAATTCGATTTACTGGTTCATTCTTTATCAATAAATGTTTAAACCGAATGTAGTTATAGCATAAATTTGATTTGCAAGTTTAATTGATTTTACATATTTTACACTCTCCAGATCAGATGATTTCTAAACATATGAGGATAGGCACTGTTATTTATAAATTTATTGAAGTAATAAATACCTTTAAATAAAAGTTAGCGACATTTAAACGTCAATATACGTTTAACGTATATTTATTACGTTAAACGTATATGTAATTATTACTAATAAAATATTTGAAACTAAAACATTCCACATTTTGTAGCAAGGCCTGACTACTGCTGCTTCATTAAAAAGAAACTCATGATTTAAATAAAGTAAGTTTTGGAATTTGTCAGAGTATCTGGGTAAATACGGCCATGATTTCAAATCAACGATATAATTAAATAATATCTTTAACATATGTTCAAAGATATGCATAAGAATTTATTTCCTCCATTCCACTTCTTTGTATACATGTGGCAATCCTTCATTTTGATACTTCAGATTTATTTATTTAACATCTCACTAAAAATATTTAATAATTAATTAAATGAGACATATACCAATAATTCGTGTAATAGAAGAACTATGACCAGAACATGTTTAAGGCTAAATAGCAATGAAAGTCTAGTTGTTCGCATAACAATCATAAATATTAAAACAAATAATCATAACAATAGTAGCAATGTTTGCTAACTGGCATGTTCATTCTTATCAATAGTCGATAAATGAAATATTTTTTTAATTTGAATACAGTATTTAAAACCATTTAAACCAAATTATACGTTAAATAACGAGAGATAGAATTGTAAAGCCTAATATTTTAAACATTTGTCTAATTATTTTTCGATTTTGTGCTAAGTAAATTACTGAACCTACAAAACTGAAAATATGTTATAAATTATTATATGTATTTTTGGAGTGACAAAAAATTAATATTAATTTTTTAATGTCGAGCGCACATACCAGACTTAAAATACAAGAAACTGCTCGTCGTTTCCAATAACTCCAACATTTAATAGACAAGCGTTCAAAACTTCCAATAAACTACAAAACACTTATTTAAATGCCAATAATTACACCCATCTGGACATACGGAGTTGAGCTTTAGGGCTCCACTAACCCTTAAATTCTTCTCCCCACCAATCCTTACAATCAAAAACTCTTCGCAAAATTCTCAATGTTAAATAAAACAAAATGCTAAATAAATACAGAATTCTCATTTCAAGCTTATCCGAAATTGTTGGGTTGCCTGCTTTACGTTCCTTCGTGAGTACAACATCCTTATTATGCCTCAAACTTATCCATAAATATCTAAATGTTCCATATGTTGCTGATTTGGCTCAAACCAGATACCTACCCATGTTTTCATAATAAACTCCATACTCACTTAATACACCACTACAAAAAAACTCTTGTATTTCCTTATTTAAACGACTAATGTTTTATTTAATTCATACAATTCACCATTTTTGAGATATATTAAAATAAATTAGATAAGGTGAATTATATTTATTTTATATTACAAATAAGCTATTTTAATCAAATATGCCATAATGGATTGTTTTCCAAGATATGTAACGTAACACATTTAGCTGAACGGGACGTAAATGAAATAAGAGTTATTTCATCAACAATGTATGAAATAAGTGTTATTATGTAATGGGCCATAATATGTTTAATACCTGTAATATTAATTAACCAGCAATGATCCGGGAATGAACATTTTAATTTCGAACTAATTGTATGTTATGTCGCTAGGAAAACGATTTTAAACAATGATTGTATACTTAACCAATTTATTATTTATTTATTGCAGTGTATTGTTTTTTATTTTTTATATGTATATTTTTGAGTATTTTACAGCTTAGTAATTCAGTCATAAAGCATAAACAATATATATGTATTAGTTAAACATATATCGTTTTTACAAATTGTACAGCTTTAATTCTGCTATAATAACACTTTATATCACTTATATTAAATTTATAATTTATGATATTGCTATATTAGTAATTATATAACGTAAACATTACAATTTTCGATCAAAATCAAACAATGCTTCTTAGTTGACTACTTTCTTTATAGTCGCGATATAAGGCGATGTTTCACAGATGTGAAGGTTATCAGAGGGGCAGAGATTGGGAGTGATCACATGCTACTTGTAGCGGACACAAAGGTAATTAAGGAGCGCAAGGTACAGAAAAAAGCGTATGAGAGGATAGAAGTAAAAAAGTTACAGGATCCCGAGAAAAGAGCCCAATATGAAGAATTACTACGTATGAAGCTCCAAGAACTGGATGCAGACTCAAGCCTAGACAATGCATGGAAGAATATCAAGAATAGCATCCTGGAGTCGGCATCTATGGTGTGCGGATTGAAACGAATATCGACAAAGGACAAGCGTACTTCTTGGTGGAATGAAGAACTGAGAGTCATCGTTAGAGAGAAAAAAATAGCGTGGAAGAACTACTATCGGACCAAAACCCCAGATAATTGGCAGGCCTATGTTACGAAACGAAACAGAGCCAAAGAAGCAGTCAGAAAAGCTAAACAAAAGTCTTGGGAAGAGTTTGGTGAGGAACTGGACAAGGACCACCAAGAGAATATTAAACTCTTCTGGAGGAAAATAAAGACTCTTAGAGGCAGGAAAAGTAAACCGGTAAGAAATATCAAGAACGAACGAGGGAAACTGGTTACAGAAGATAATGAAATTTTGGAAGTGTGGAGAAAGTTTTTTGAGGCACAATTTGGCGAAGACAGGCTGAACCACGAATACCAGGATCGACAATGGAATGAGTCGGACGTGGATGAGATGATAGAGGAGGATGAGGTTGAAAGAGCGGTAATGAGAATGAAAACAGGGAAAGCTCCAGGCCGAGATGGTATAGTGGCAGAATTTGTTAAATACGGAGGTATGGAGCTGCTAAAGGCTCTCCAATTGATCTTTCAAAAAGCGTGGGATGCAAAGAAAATACCAAAAGACTGGGAATATAACATTATAGTCCCCATACATAAGAAAGGATGCCAGGCGGACTGCTCCAACTACAGACCAATATGCCTTTCATCAGTTGTCTATAAATTATATACATCCATTTTAGAGAACCGATTGAGACCACTCGTGGAACCTCTTATTGGAGAGGAGCAGGCCGGTTTCAGACCCAGGCGACAAACCCAGGACCATATTTTCACCCTCAGAAATATTTTACAAAAGTCCTGGGACAGAGATAAAAATATGTACCTCGCCTTTCTGGACCTCAAATCCGCCTTTGACTCAGTTCCACGAAATGAAATATGGGAAGCGCTGAGAGTGAAGGGTATTGCAGTGGGACTAGTGGAAGCAATCCGGTCCATTTACCAAGATCCAAAAGGAATTATAAGATTAAACGGTCAGGAATCTAGGCATTTTAATATAGCCAGAGGGGTAAAGCAAGGTGACAGTCTAAGCCCCTTGCTATTCGTACTGTTTATGGACGAAATAGCGTCCATATGTAAAAGAAGGACTGAAAGGACATTTTTAGGTCGAAGAAATCTCATGCCAGTGGTAACTTAGCTCCTAATATATGCAGACGACATAGTGCTGATCGCTGACTCAGTGGAGAAGCTCCAGCAGGCTGTCACAGAGTGGTTTGAAGAGCTGAGAAGAAAAGGTATGGACATAAACGCCAGTAAAAGTAAGGTCCTACAAGTTGGAAGGCAAGAGGAAGAGGTATTGGTTTACTGCAATGGAGAAGAGTTGGAGGTGGTCACCGATTTTACCTATCTGGGAGCAGTTTTGGACAGATCTGGGAAAGTTGACGCGGAAATATCAAGTAGAATAAGCAAAGCAAACGCAGTATACTACCAGATCTGCAACACTGTTGTTGGTAAAAGAGAAGTGAGCAAGAACGTTAAGCTCCATATCTTCAAATCGATATACCTGCCGATACTCTTATATGGTTCTGAGAGCTGGATCCTCATGGACAGGCAGAAGAGCAGAATCACAGCGGCAGAGATGAGATTTCTTCGTAGGATTGTTGGGAGGACTAGGAGGGACCGAATCCGAAACGAGAGGATTAGGGAAGAATTGGAGGTCGCCCCAGTCATGGAAGCCATTGAGACCAGGCAGCTGAAGTGGTTCGGACATGTGGTACGGATGGAAGACCACAGAGATCCACTAAAGACGATGGATTATGCCCCGGAGGGAAGAAGACCTCGAGGCCGCCCAAGATTACCATACCTCGAATACATGGACAGGTTGTGCCGAAAGAGAGGCAAAGATATCCGCCAGACAAGGAACCTAGCAAGGAACAGAGAAGAATGGCATTCCTGGCTGAACGCACCCCGACGCTGAAAGGCACACAAGGGGAAATGCAAAAGAAGAAGAAGAAGCTTCTTAGTTCACATTTCAAGTAATCGTAAAAAGCAAAAGTATTATTTTTAGGAAGAGACTAAATACAAAAAAAAGAAGAAAAAAAAAAAAAGAAGAAACATGAAACAAAGTGTGACCTAATTTTCTATAGCTGTAGACACTATAGACACTATTTGTTAAAAGAAAACAAAAAATCACTTAATTACTAGTTATGTTTGCACTCAAAATCAAAAGTGGTTTGCTCACTAACTATATTTAAAAAAATAAATAAATATATGTAATTTAGATTTCTTTATAATTTTAATAAAGGTATACTTACAAAACTCTCGTATCCAGCTTATCCGAAATTGTTGGGTTATCCACTAAATTTTCCTTCGTGAGTATTACAACCCCTTGCCCAAGTGATGGATCATCCTTGATGATTTCTAAGTCCTTGAATTCATCTTCCACCTCGCCGAACGACTCAGAAGAGTTTGGTCGCTCCAGGTACTTCCGCCTGAACGCTTGCGGAACAGGGAGGCGAACTCTCCCATGCGACGGCGTCAGTCGAACACCAGACATACCCAGATCGAGCTGGAACGATAATAAATACTGCATTTAACTTTTAGCATTACATATACATTTAACAAAGCCAAGATATTAGTATACTATCTCTTTTCATAGACACTGACAATGGACTACTGTTAAATTCTTTGTAGTCTATAAGAACCCCAAACCTAAATAAGGAACTGCGTGTTTCAGAAAGAAATTGGCATGCCTAAAGTGGTAGGTATGAACTGAAGTATTAACGCATAAGTCATGAGTTAGATAAATATTATTACAGCAGGCTGAACTTAATGTGGAACCCTATGTGGTTTTCCTTTCTAGGAACAATTTAGAAAGATTTTGATAATATATGGTCAATCTGTCTATAGCTGGGATTGTAACAAGTCCATTCAGGCAAATAACAGTCGCATCATTGGGAGGATCAGTCATCAGAATATTATAATCACAACCAAAACGACAATATTTTAAATTATTATTCCAAATAGTAAATGTGTTAGGTTTGTCAGCAGTTATGAAGTGATGTTTTTTTTATTAGTCAATAAATAAACTGATGTGTCAGAATTAGTCTGCGCATGATCACTCTTTGAGTAATATAATTCTGTTTCACGTTCAATAATTGATAAGATGTATTTTAAAAAATGGTAAACTATGGAATAGCTCCCCAAATTGAAGGACGTGTTGTTTAGATCAGAAAAAATGAATGTTGCAATGTTCCCATTTATTATCTGTCAGAAACCGGTAATGGAAAAATAAGTTTTTTTAGTGAAAAAAGTGTGAAGTATCCTATGACCGAATATAGTACCTAATGAATAAAAAAAAGAAGAAAAAATACGCTAAATACAGTCAAGGAACATCCAGAGTAAAATAAATTATAACATTTTAATATAATGTAACATTCAAAGTAAAATATTAATTTTAAAGAAATTAAGAAGCTTTAAAAGACAAAAATCATTTTGTACAGAACAGCTTGTGGAATTTCATCAAACAGGTTCGATAGGAGAAAAAGGAATTTTTCCTGACCAAGATAGAACAAACAATTGATTATCTTCATTGACTTACATCTCTAAAAATAATTAAAATTCTTAACTTTTTAAAATTTTATATTGACAAACAAAATCTCTCTAAAATTAAACTCATCTTAATAGCAGATGTTTTGAAGATTTTATACAAACGATTTAATAAATTCATATCACTTTTAAATATTGCCTTGCTAGAAGGGTCAATTAGACAAGTATTATGATTACGACCAACGAGGAAGATATTTATTTAGTGTTTTCGAAATTAAAATACTTAACGCAATATCCATGCAAAATATGGGTTAATTTGGGTGCTGAAGTCTCTGCTGAACTTATTTTTCCTTAATACACTATTCCTTTCTTATTTCTTTGGATAGACAATGAAGAAATTAAACATTGAATAATAATAAACGCAATATAAACATATATATATTGTATGAATACACTTCAAATTAACTAGTTTTTCAAAATTTTTGTTAGCTGTTTTGACAAAACACACGAAAATTTATCTGTTCAAAAACATTTCTGTGACCAGTTAGTGACCCGAGTTGATGAACAGGGTTTTGGCTCGATACCATTTTGGCGGGTATTGGCCTCAGCTGTGATAGATAACATTGCCAACCGATCTTGCCAATTTCTTTTTATACATGTCTTGAGATTTTTTTAAATAAAATTAAGATAAACATGTATTTACAATGATTCGATATAGAATTGGGAATGATTGCTAATAGTAAGATTTAAAACAAATGTCAGAAAAATTATAATTAATAATTATAATTATTAGAAATAATAATTTAAGCAATAAGTATAGAAAAAAACAACCATAAACCGTCTCTAATACCAATGGTAGCCAAGAATGTCATTTTACAAGAGCGTTTCATATTTTTAAAATCATAACAATAAATTAGGTAAGATCCTTCAAATGAGATCTCGTCAGTTTTGATGAAACATGAGAAACTTCTCTATAAGAATGAAATATTATTAAAAAAAAACTTAAATATCATTACTGAGAGTTTAAAATACGCATTAAAAAAAAAATAGTACGCCAAGATAATATTGCATATGACCGTCAATCTGGGGAAAATTAAACCATGTAAACAGGAAGAAGTTCTGTCAAATAATCAGGGCATTGAAAGTAAATGGACAGAGATTAGAGCATTTCAAGTATTGACGAGGGAGTGATTCAGAGAATTGAAGCTTCTGGGAGAATGCTCAGGCTGGTTAGGAGAGGTTTAGGATCTTAAGCCGGCCAACTATTCTAGAAGAGAATCAGTTTAGATGGAAAGGTCTAGGGATCAGGAGAGAAATGTCTATGAGACATGTGTGCAATGATAAAATAAGACTTTGAGGAAAGTTAAAGATTATATATATATATATATATATATATATATATATATATATATATATATATATATATATATATATATATAATATGATAAACATAGCAAGACGCTTGATTTATACTCAAAAGAAGCTATCTTTAGACTAAACAGAGTCTAATTATCATGATGATTTGAAATGCTTAGAATCCAAATATATAGATGCATATAAACATATATACAGTAGAACCTCACTAATCCGACCACTAAGGGACAACGGGTAGGGCGGAACAGCCAAACAGCTAGATTAACAGGAGATTTCAATGAAAAATATTTTTCATAGTTCAACGTGTATTATAATTATATTAAAACTTATCTATTAACATTTTAAAAAAAAATAGAAACTTACATCCATTAATATAATAATATGTTTGCCTAGATATGTTTTAGCCAGCTATTTATATGTAGAAGCATTGGCTGTATATTGCAACACTATTTTTTTTTTTTATTTAGGATGTAGTTCGGGAACATACATATACCTTTTATCTAGTTAGCTATATTTTTTTAGATTAAAAGCAAGCTAACTCACCTTTTAAATCCTTCATAGTGAAGTATGTTCCAAACGTCCTTTTTAATGACGTATAGAGCAAAACCAAAAGAGATAAACAAAAAAGAAAAATATTTACACCACCTTTTCGAAAAGGTCGAAAGTTTTGATGCGACCAATTAGCGAGCTGTGGCGCTTAAAGGTCCAAAATTAGGATTTTTGCACACAGGCACTAACAAGATATAAATAAATCAGAACTAACCGACCTTTGGCTTGAAAACAAAATTAATTTAGTCATAGGTTTAGAGGACTTTAATTATTGATAAGGGGGCTCTGCAGTCCGATTCCAAATGCAGAATGTGTCTGACTGCATGATTCGAACCGTTAAGGATATTTGGAGGACCAGTATCGTACCTAGGAGACAAGGCGTATGTAGAAATTTTCCATGATCAGGCTGATTTTTCCACCAGTCTATAGTGGCAACTAAAGTTAGCTAGATAAGGATTGTATGACTTCAATATCTTGTTTTTTTTTGTTTTGTGCCAACAAAAAACATTGCGTTCCTTTATTAATATTATTAAATATTGATACCTGTCTAACACACACATATTTTATGCAGGTAACGATATTTATTTTATATTTCATTTATTCATTATATATATCTTTAAGAAGACCTTATACTGTAACTGCACGATTTTATTATACATTTTTATAATAATATTATTTTATAATAATATTTTATGTAAATTATTTTGTACCAAGAATGGTTGTTTTTTGTGAGATAAATTGTTACTACAAAAATTCTTTTAATTATTCATTTTAAATACTGTTTTTAGAGAGGACTAAGTATTTTTATTTTATACTATTATCAAAACATTCATAATTAAACTTTAAAAAAAATTTTTATGAAAGTTTAGTATCATCATCTTGCTTTTGTAAAATTTGATTATCATATTTCGGGGGTACTCTTTAAGGCAAACTTTATCAAAAGGAAGATACTTCGTATTTTAATTTATAAGAATATATTCATGTCTTTTTAGATGGAATGTGACAATTACAGAAACAGCATAAACAATTTTAACGAGTCTTCTTGGATTCATCTTATGTTGTCAGTTACTGTAGATTGAACAGAAAGAAGAATTATCTTAGAAAAACTGTATAAATTATTTAAATATATAAAATCAATTTTTAATTTTTAAAGAAATAATTAATTTAAAAAAAGTTTTTGCAGCAGAATGAAAAAAAAAAGTTAAGAAAATCTTCCAGTAAATAGTGGTGATCCTAATCAAGGACACGAAAATGGTTTGAGTCTGTTTCCAATCTTTTTCTGACTACGAATTCCGTACGCTGTAAAATACGATGCTATTAGCATAACTTTAGTAGTTAGACATGATTTTACTAAAACATTTTTAGCTCTAATCCTAATGTCCAATAAAAAAAAAAAAATATATATATATATATATATATATATATATATATATATATATATACACACATATATGAGACTATATTCCTGCCCCATACCTTGTATCTAGCAATAGTATTATTTCGTATATTTACAACATAAAATACAAGCTATATAACACGCATGTATGTAATCGTCTTAACGGAAATGTATCGTAGCAAGAAAACGAAATAATTACAATAGTATTTATTGAGAATCATAACGAATGTTTTCACAGCTGGTGTTGATTACTGAAGGTCAGCCGAACGTGAAACAAA
The DNA here is from genome assembly GCA_003667255.2 of Euschistus heros. Lineage (NCBI taxonomy): Eukaryota > Metazoa > Arthropoda > Insecta > Hemiptera > Pentatomidae > Euschistus > Euschistus heros. The sequence continues at coordinate 800,461 of RCWM02000035.1, read as the reverse complement.
TCCTTGCAGACGATATAACTCAGATTTCATTTAAGGTTTTCAGGTTTAAATAACCTTAATAACTAATAAACAACATTATAAAGTTATTTACATCCGACCCCTTGAATTTATTTAACTGGGAATTAGTTTTTCTATTGGTCCTACAAAATCGATACCACTTCATACCGCGGAAGAAATAATGATAATATCTTTAAAAAAAATGAAGTTTTAATAAAACGAGGAAATGGAGAATTAAATATCGTGTAAGGTGAACGGAGCGATGCTTTACTGGTACAGTTATTTTGAAAAACAAACAGCACTTGTTATGTAACTTCATTCAAATCTTACAATGTTGAAGGCGTAGTTTTGCAATATTTCACACAGTTTTGTAAAGTTGATAATTGATGGAAAATATTATATGATATTTTACTAAAATTTATTTATCCCCACAATTATTTTTATAAACGTTCAAGACTATCTATAAGTCGAAAGAGCGCCGAACTTATGTTTAGTTGGAACTAAAATAACTTTCGGTTGCCGTGTTGTATTATTCATCTAATACAAATGAGAGAAAAAAAGATAATAAATTCAGTCAATTGCTTGTTTTTTTTGTTTTTTTAAAATATTTTCATGAGTAGGAATCCATAAAAAAAAAAAAAAAAAAAAAAAAAAAACAGAAAAAAAGTCTGTGAAATTTACTATTGACTATTTTACAGTTAACATAAAATTATTCAGTAATTTCTGACAAAAGATACCAGTCTTACATCATACATTTTTTTTTTAATAATAAATGGAAAAAAAAAAGAGTTTATGTTTATTATTTCATAACGACATAACATTCTTTACATCTTTACAATTGCGATAAGTGAAGGATTCATAGTGAATGGTCTATAGTACCTATTAATCATTGAAAAAAAAAATTATAAAATAACTTGATGAAAATAGCAAAATGAAACAGTTTTAATTAGGAGGAGCAGGGATGGAACTTTTTTAATATGCTTACATTTAATAGTAATAATAATAATAATAAACCTGTAGGTCTAGGACTAGAGCGAGGGTGATGATGACGCCTAGCGCAGAGCAGGCGAGGGAGACCCTCTCCCGTAGCTTCATCCCGAGTTGGTCCGGAGTTGGTCTCCTAGCTCGTCCATCCCACCTCCCACCAGCGCTGCTCCTGAAACAGTGGGGGCAATTGTCATACATATTTTCATTTTATCAATGTCACGGTCGAGGTCTTGTAGACTCTGTAGTATTCGTTTTAGTGTAAATTCCATCTCAGTATTGGCAATAATGGGATGAATGAGAATTGCATTATACCTAATAGACTGACTAAGATGAGCTTAAGGCTTCGTTCCGATTTTAAAATCCAAGTCACATGAAACATCTCTAAAAAAACCTGATATCTAGCTAATTGTTACCTGTGCTTATTCAGTGTTTACTTACTTTTATGCCATGATGAACTTTTGAGATCTCTCATGAGATTTGGAATTGAATCGATGCGTAACCTACTTCATTGTGCATTATTCCACACCTATCCCATTATTGCCAATTCTCAAGTCTACAGGACCACAACTGATGAAATGACAGTAATACAGCAATTTTAACAATAAATTATAACAATAAAGAGTTTTATGTACTGTACTTTAATAATTAACAATTTTGTAACATATCAGTTAATGTTTTGATAATAAAACAATAAATACTGAAAGATGATTTAGCATGTTGAATTAAAAATAGTAACAACTTTTTTTTAACAGTAGGAAAAAACAAAAAATACACAAAAAAAAACAACAAAAAAATAAAGTAAAATCCACAATTAAAATAAATACTTTTCTTAAAGTAAAATAAATAAAAGTATGCAAAATAAAATCAATTTCTTTTAAGGAATAATTATTTTATATATTAATTTGTTTCATTAAATTAAATTTAAACTAAACTAATAATTCTAGTAATGTTTTAGTAACATATGCCTAGTACGTATATATATATCATATTATGATACCTATTTTTAATTAATTTTTGAATTTACGCGGTTGTATTAAAGTTGTTTGAGATAGGATTTGTTAAAACAGCCATGTTGGTGTTCCTGAATTTTATAAAAGTGAAGAAGGTTATAAACAAAAGTTAAATGCTTCACCGCCCACGTATTTAATCGTATCGGCATCTAGCGTATGAGAGGTAAGATTTATATGTTTGATTATGTTATTCAAAACAGTTTTTCTTTCAAATAAAAAAAAAAATGCAATTGCTAAACCCTTATGGAAGCTAAAACTTCCTTTGAATATAATATTTTATTATTTATTACCAAGCTATGATTTTTTTCTTTTGGTATCAAGGGTGATCATGGGTGAAAGAGCAACGACAATAGCAAACGTAAAGTTTATTTTACGTTTGCTATTGTCGTTGCTATGTAATTATAACAATTAATGAATATTTTTAATATAGTAGAATTGTGATAATGTTTCGTTCACGGGCTGAGTATATCATGTCCTTTGTAACGAAGTTAGATCCGAAGCTGACCAAAAAGAGGATGACGTTGAAATTCCGAACCAAATAACGGAAGAAGAGTTGCTGAGTTAAGTTGCCAATCTATTTGACGTAATTTCGGTTGATATAGTCAATGACACAACACCCAAGGATAATTTGACAACGCAAGTAGAATTTAGTAAGTATCTTTAGACCTATTTTTTTCTTCAAAAGCTACTTTCTTTGTTATATTTGCAGAAATATTGACGGACATTATTAATTCTTTATGTATGAATTTGTGCTGACAATAATTTTCTTTCGTTAGAAGACGCATTGGATAGGCTTTCTTCTCTATATTCACAAGGTGTTGATGAACCCCCAACAACGGGAACAGTAGTTGGGGTGATGGGGTGATGGGGGTACTGGGGTAAGTTGTTGGCACTAAGTACAATATTCGTTTGTGCCTCACTATCAATCGGAATTGTTTTACAGTGGCTCTCAAATAGTTATATTTTTATATATACTTTATATAATAATCATACATTATACATTCCTAATATTTTAAATTAACTCTTTACTATAATTTTATTACTTTTTGTATATTTTTTTATCATAATGTTGCGAAAAAATAAAATAAAATATGCATTTATGTAAAAAAAAAAAAAAAACTTTTCTTTTTGTTTACCTTATCCTCGCAACGTGAAGCATAAGAAGTATCATTGCGTATATTGAAACGGTAATGCGAAAACACCAAATGACACTATATCATCGTAAAGTATCATCTGTGATACCTAATCATAAAATTTATTCTGAAGCATAAAATAGGCATACTTTTGCTTAAAACCATTGCGAGAATAAGAGTTAGGCTTGTTTGTTATAACTGTTTATTTTTTGGATTTTAGGATTACCTGAATTATTTGTTGCGTTGAAAAAGTTAATTGTTTGAAAATATAAATAGAGTAACATATCAGTTATTTTTGTGTAACTGGGGTAGCCATTTCTGATTACCATGCATAGGTTTTGTATCCTTTTTATTTTTTAATGTTGGACTCACACGTGTAGCTCTATACAGAAGAGGCGTAAATAAGTAATGGCCTTATGTCTGATTTATATAAAATATGAACTCCAGAACTCCAGTTCAGGTCAGTTGATAAGAATAAAATAATTGTAAATGTAACAAAACTTTAACAGGGGTGGCCATCATATGGGAATATAAGGAATCAAAAAATGCAAAAATAAAACAAAACCTTGCTCTGAGGGAAACTAACGTAACCACCAACGGGTTAGAGTAACTTAGTATTAACCCCGACGTACCTTGGAGTAACTTATTATTTTTTTTCTCTCTCTTTTATTATTATACAAAAATAAAGTTTTGTTAATAAACATTTTTATAATTCTCATTGAATGATCCTTATATAAATTAAAAATAGAAATAAATGATAAATTTTACACATCGTGAGAAATCAATTTAACCCGCACATTCACATCAGTTTTTGTCCACTAAAATTGGGAGTAAATCCAATGTTATAGGCATGGATAAAAAGCAGAATGTATGCTGATTCAATTGTACAGATTTGAGGTCAGTTTTTCATAAAAAAAGTTTCCAATCTCTTATTTTTATATCTAAAAACTGACCATTGGATCATCTGAATATTCTGAGACAGCTCAAGTCTCCCTAGATATAACAATGTGAGAATCGAGTAACAAAAGTTTGGATGCTGTTTCCATTTCCAATTTGAGACAAAGAATAGCTTCATATCCTTATAAACGTTTTCAATTCTCTATCCTCGTGTAATTTGTTTTATTTTATTATTTCATTGTTTATTGGAACATGAAATTCAATCAGGTAGCTGAAAAATCATTAAATTTTTCAATATTTTTTTTCTTATAGTCAAGGGGCTACATGCAGGCACCTCATTTAAGGACCGATTGTGTATTTTTGTACAAATATGACCCATCAAAGAAGACGGCTGATAACAAGAATATTTTATAGCAAGTTTATTTGCAGTAGTTACCACCAAACCTTTAGCTGATTATTATTCCCGAAATAGGACGTTTTTTGTTGGTTCAACTTATTTCCCAATCACAATAGTTACATTAACTGACCTAAATCTATTTACAGGAAAAAAAAATGCATAATTTTAACCGTTCCGGGTTTCTAATGAACGATTCCTCTACATATATACACAATATCATGATTTTTTTTTCTTTGTAGTTTTTATGGCATTCTGATTGCAAAATTACGAATAACCAGCAATGCGATTTAAGGGACAATTTTGCAACCTCCGCTCAATAGTGGACCTCTATGAGAGTGAAACCCGAATTCAGTTTCAGGCTGGTTAACTGGTCGTGTATGTAATTACTGGTTTGATAAATATTAACAAGTGGCTGGATTTTGTAGGTTGTATGATTTTAGGTTATTTTATACCTTGTATATAATGTAACTTTAATGCTACATTGTAAAATCGAATTTAGCCTTATATTTATAATAACACAGGTCTGCAAAAAAATTTTTTTTTGTCAGCTGCTAGAGATATTTTAACTGAATTATATGTTTTAAAATGCGCAGACTTCAGAAATGATGTCTATTTTCATCTATCACATAAGGGTTTTTCGCTAATTAAAACACAAAAAATTGGTTAAAGAACTCGTTTATTCAAATCGTTTATTCGGGAATTTCGTACATTGATATTTAAAACAGTAGCCATCCTTTTTTAACGGTTTTATAACTTGTTTCATCAACCCCAATTTGATATGGAGAGGGGGAAACAAAACCTTTTCTGGTGGTACCAAATTAGCATTGATAACATTTTTCTCTCCAGGTTTTAAAGTTTCTCGGGGTGGCCAATCACTTTTAGTCCAGTGTTGTTCTTTAGCTCTACTATCCCACAAGCATAAAAAGCATGGGTATTTAGTATAGCTTGCCGGCTGACCCAAAAGCATCGTGAGTAACATATATATATATAATACTAAGCATAATACTGCAAAACCTATGTGATAGAATTGTTTGAATATTTTTCCTGTTTTTGGGAGGTCAAAATCTATAATAAAATGTTAAAAAATTCTATGCAGTTTTTTAGTCGCAAACCTGTGTAATTAATCTTAATTTTCATTAATTAATTCGTCTGAAACTGATATTGATGCATTTGGTGTAACTTGAGTGGCGAATAACTTGTAATGCAGTGAGGTATACCTGAAGCACCTGAAGTGAGTATTTTTTCTAAAATAGTAATGCCGATGAATTTAAAAATCACCTTGTATCTATAACAATTTACTTTCTCCTCGAGTAAGCAATGTATTTGTGGAAATTGTGAAAAAAATTCGAGATAAATACCTTCTTCTACAAATGAAAAGCGCAAAAGTCTGTTGTACACAATATTATGTCACGTAAGAGACTATAAGAGCCTCAAGTAACATTCAACAAATTACAGTATAACTGTTTATATATAGAATTTTGCAATTTAAGCCACAATTAACATGAATATCTTCTGAATCAAATCACAATTACTTATTCGTATTTAAAGAATGCATCATGAACTACAAACATACACATATTGAAACAAACGAAGGTTCACTTACAAAGCAAAAAAATATAAATATTTCAATCACAAGCACTATGACTTATTGTATTATCCAAGCAATCAATTACGTAAGTAATAGAACACAGTACATGTAATTACACAAGCCCACAGTACCATAATATATTTAAACAAAAATAAAACAGCTATGTAGCACTCTGAAAATGACCGAGGCGGTAGCATAACTTTCTTAAAGCTCTAAAGTACGATTTGACCGAACAAAAATTATGCAATACAATGTTATTAATGCTGAAAATCGTCAAAACAAATGACCATAGGAAACTTCATTTATATTATTTTTTAAAAATAACTTAACAGTTTAGTTTTTGTTTATTTAAATAATATCTATTAAATTGATTTGTTAAGAGCATCACGTAACGTAAATTTATTAATATTAAGAAAAAGAAAATATTAAGTAAGATCACGCTATTTTTAATCCTACTAACCATCTATGCCCTCATTTTCTTTTCTTTTTTTCTGCTTAGTTGTATAATTTTAAATTACTTAAATTCAATTAACAATTAATGATTGTTCGAAAAAATCAAAGTTGAGAAAGTGTTTGACTTTTTTCCATTCCTAAACGATAGGTCCCAGCAAGATATGTTATAAAATAAAACATTCTCCTTTGAATTTGTGATAAGGGAACTTTCGGCAAACAGTAGTCACAAAAATGCAGAAATATTCCTTAAAATCTTCCAAAAACGAATTAAGTATCCTTACATTTTTTTTAATACGCCCCATTAGTATATCAGGAAAAAAGTCAGGGATGCAGCCAGGAAGATTTAAAAAACATGCAGATAAATAAAATAACCTTTATTAGAATGCCAAGATTTTAGCTCACATTACGGGCCTTCTTTAGGGCTATAAATAAAAAAAAATAAAAGATTGTCTAGATGTGGAATAACACTAAATAAAAAGGAAAAAATATAAATATTTACTGCGAATGTTTAATTGTGATTAGTAATTAAAAGCACCTCTTAGAGATCATTAAAGCATAAGATACATAGTTGGATCTAATACAGTATCATATCGAATGTATAATTAAATATTTATCAGAAATGAGTAATTTGAAAAATCAGGCATTGTTTTAAAAATATATTTTAATTTTAGTAATAAATATTCCCTAAAGTCCAATTATTATTTATTTTAAAGAATGATTAAACGTGGAGATAAAATATCCCGATATAAATGAAAATACAATAAAATTGGCTGAAAAAGCAGGATGAATGATGGATGGGTGAAAGGTTGGCTGATAGCGGTCGGGTATTGGAGTCAGTGGAAAACGAATATCTAGGCTGTTATCACCATCTCGGCTATCGTTACTGCTTCTCTCTGCATATTAAAAAAAAAAAAAAAAAAAAAAAAAAAAAAAAAAAAAAAGTCATGCTTCCTACATATGCTATTATTGTTTGGCGTTAGCACTTTATATTCTATAATATTATCGCAAAGTAAACATTTTGAAAAGGGAAATTTTATATTGAATCATCATGAGAAATCAAGATTTATTTAGACATGCTTCAGAAACGACAAAGTATGAAAAGATCAAGTAAAGGGAGTCAAGATAGATCATGCATGGGTTTCCCAGGCTGTTCTAGTAGATAGTGCATCCACATGACTTTATTGTTATACTATAAAATTTTGGTACATACATAAAAGATATAAATCATAAAAGTAGGGTAAACCAGACAGTTAATGAAGGCAGCCATTTTTCCTTAATGCTTACAATGCTTTAAGCCAGGGGTGCTCAAACGGTCGAAATATCCGAAAATATTCATACTATTGTAACTATTATCGTGGTAACTTAGAAAAAGTGAATTAAGAAAACGAAAAGTAAGTAGTTCAATAAAGTTTCAATTTGCAGCCATTTTTCCTTAATGCTTACAATGCTTTAAGCTAAGCAAGAAAGTTTGCAACAAACACTATTCCTGGAATGTATTTTACAAGTTGGTGATAAAAAATAAGATAAAATTAAAAAAGTCATTGACACTCTATGGATGTATTATAATTGAATGTACTTTTACACAGTTGAGTTGCAGGTTTTAAAAGAAATTTTATGATATTTTTGTTTTACAAAATTTTCTCTCTCTAATTTTTAAGATAGAGTGTCAAAAACTGTCTGGAGTGTCAATAACTATTTGTTTTACCCTATATGCTAGTTTTTATTTTAAGGAATATATCGGGTTCCAGAAGTCGATAATAAACATGGGACCATTGTTACAAGTCCAAATATTTATTTTATAATTAATTTCGTTGTAGCAAAGATAATTTAGGACTTAAATCCTAAAACAAAACATATGTTTTTGATAATCAGTTTTATATCAATTAAACTTTATTGACCCAAACATTACAAACATGATCGATAAATAAATATTCCCTTTTTTCAATCAGTTTCCAATAAAATTGTACGTGCATGACATCGTAGAGAAAAATCTACAAGATCTAATATACATTGGAAAGGGCGAGAGTTGGGGGCACAATGGTAAACTTTGAGTTTGTATTCAGCTCCTACAAGGCTAGATTACAATTGCTTTCAACTATGGATCAACTTCTCAACTTCCTTACGGTCCAAGAATGGCAATGTCGGTTAAAATTCATACTCTCTACATAAATATTAAGATATTAATTTATTTAGGAACTGTGGATCATTAACTAAACACGCAACTATTCATTAGTTATTTCTAATATCTTCGTTAGGACATTATTAGTTAATTAAATGAAAAAGAGATGGATTTGTGAATTCAGTTTATTTTACAAAATCATCAACGTTTAAATGTGTTCCTCAAATTCGAGGCTTTTAATGTCTCCAAAATTGGCACAGGCTCTGTGCATTACTGGACAAAAATTATTATTTTTGAAGTCACCGCAGGTTTCAAGAGAAATATGGAATTACACCTGTTAATAAAAAACTAACTTAAGTTCTTATGTTAAAAATCCTGAGTTCAAAGGGTACTTTATGGTCATACATCAATATGACGCTATATACAATAAAATTAATTAGTAAGCTATAATTATAATTAAATTTATAGTGAAGTAAGGAATTTCAAAATACATTACGGAATAAATTGAGAAATCTCTAGATGATAATTTACAACAGTATGATGATGTTTAGTTGACTGTTAAGTATTAGGAGAAGTAGATTGTTGAAGTAGATATGCAGTCATAAAGATACACAGCAATATAAATATACAAATTAAAAAACTTATGTTTTAATTGCTGTGTATCTTTATGACGGCATACCCCAACAATCTACTTCTCCTAATACTTAACAGTCAACTATACCTCATCAATTTAAAGGTTTATGAAAAAATAGATAAAAATCCATAAAGTTTAACCAGAATTAAAATATACTGGTGTAAATTATCATCTAGAGATTTCGCAATTTATTCCGCAATGTATTTTGAAATTCCTTACTTCACTATAAATTTAATTATAATTTTAGTTTATAGTGTGTAAGCTTATAAAACTTATTTTTTAATTGCTGGGTATCTTTATGACTGCATACCCCAACAATCCACTTCTCCTAAGTATACCTTTAAGTATAAAAACATTGTTAACTAACAAAAAATAGACTTCATTAATTCTCTCATACCAGACTTAAAATACAAGAAACTGCTCGTAGTAAGAAACTACAACATTTACTGGACAGGGGTTCATAGAGTGAAAAAAAATACAAAAGATCTCTTTAGAAGACAGTAATTAGACTCATTTGGACGTATGGAGTTGAGTTTTGGGGCTCCTCTAAACCTTCTCCTCTCCTATCCTTACAATCCGAAATCCTTCCTAAATCCCTCAATGCTCCTTATTATGTCACAAACAAACTTATCCATAAAGGTCTTAATATTCGATATGTTGCTGCTTTGGCCCAAACCAGACACCTATCCCAACGTAGTAAACTCCATAGCCAATCGAATCCACTAGTCTCCCAACTGGTCTCACATTCGATTCCCGATAGTCCTTCGAAGCGTCTGAAAAGATGTCCAAGAGACTTTCTAATGCAGAACTTTTATTGCTACTAGTGAATAGTTTCTTACATTTCACTTTTACATTCATTTTCCTGAAATTATCTTGTTGAATATGGTGTATATAATTGTGAATATTAAAAATGGTTTTTAGAAAAAATAATTATTCTAATGTATGTAAAGTATTAAAAGATCTTTTTGATTTTTTTTTTTTCGATGCTATCAATCAATGTTGAAACTAAATTTAAAAAGTAATTAGACACTTTATGCAACGAGACCAAATTAATTTGTTTATATTGATTCAATCTTAAGAGGTACGATAATTAATTAAAGCGTCCCAAAAACTATAAAAATTCGCACAGCGAATTCGTGGTGGAAAAATTCGCTCCCCTCTATATCTATGGCTTCATAGGGGCGAGTTTTCCTCGATTTGTGCATCTCCTATGTCGCCGCAAATTCGCTCTGCGATTATCTTCGCTTTGGTTTGAGGGACGCTTAATAATGACTGTATCAATTTAATGTTATCAAGGGAGGGAGGTATACAAAGATGTGATTTATGTATCTTCAACGCTATTTATTGACAATTTTCTTGCTCATGCTTACAACATTCCTTCTACACAATAAGGATATTTCAGTTTTGAATTTACGTTTAGTTTAAGAAGAATATAACATCGAAGTTATTAATGTTTTAAACATCTAATACTTACTCTGAATATAAAATACCGACCTTAAAAGTAAAACTATTTTCAATGTTTTTCCAATGTTACAACCAAAGCCGCAATAATAGTGCAACTGATATTGTACAGTTTGAATTTTGAAAAATTAAGATTTTATTTTTATCAATTTCCTATTTTCGTCAAATTTTGGAGGACGGATAATTATTCTCTCATTTCTCTATTTCCTTTTCACACTCTCTACGTTATTAGCTTCCCATTTCACGTTAACCCTAAAAGGCTCAAATTTTTTTTTTATAGTTATAAGATCTATGATATATTATTTGACAGGAAAACAATCAGTTTGGATTTTGAAAAATTAAGTTTCTTCAATATGTTTTTTTTAAAGATTTTATTTTTATCAATTTCCTATTTTTGTCAAATTTTGGAGGACGGATAATTTTTCTCTCATTTCTCTATTATCTTTTCACAATCTGTACATTATTAGCTTCCTATTTTACGTTAACCCTAATAGGCTCAATTTTTTATGCCAGTTCATCTGTCATTCACATTAGTCATTATTGATGATATGTTTACTGTACCTTAAAAACTTAACTCTGCAAAATATACACTTTGTTACGACACAGTATTTTTTTCCGACAGAACTATTCAGTTACTATTTTTTATAATTATTTTTGAATTCAAAATTACGACAAACACAACACTTTCATTTAGATTTTACACTAAGCCCACAGTTAAAGAAACAGTAACGACATCTATACGCAATAGTTTATGTTATACAGTTGTAAATATCCGATGCTTCTATCGAGAGGCCAAGAAATGTCGTTGCTAATATTTTCATAGCTGTAGGAACGATAAAAATGGTTTTCCCGCAAATGGTACTGGGGACCATGTAGGGTCAAACCTATTTTAGACTTTAGTTAAGTTAATTAAACTTGATTTCAAGAACCAAATATTTTGTGTTAGGTCCCTCGTGGTATCTTGTCAAACAATCTGATATTTATATTTTTGTGTGTGATGGGTCTCTTTCGTAATATTTAAATTTTCCTCCAATATCGAGCGAATATTTTACAACTTCACATACTGAGAAGATTCTATTTTTAAAAGATACCATTAATTATTAACATTTTCATTTATTATTTATAGAGCGGTGAACAGTACGCTTCTCTCTTCTTCATCTTTCTGATTACAATAATCTCTGATTTAATTTAAATACCAATTGCGACAGTCTAGCTTCTACGGAACAAAATTTTAAACATACATTTTGGATCATATTTGTGAAAGGGAATCATAAACTAGTCAAATTTCATAAAATTAGAGCCTTATGAAAAAATTGTATTCATGATTTTTTTTTTTTTTTAAGACAAATTAATTTTGCTGAATGCTCGTGTCACCTGGAAGGCTCCGTGTACGTGCCTTATCATAAGAGATCAGCAGATTTCTCATAATCAATTCGTTTTCCATATTTACAACTTGCACTCGAGGCTGGTTAAAAAAAAAAAAAAAAAGATCAACGTCACGCTTTCTGACATTAACATAAAAAATAATGTACTTCAGTTATAAAGAACCTATTAAGACGAGTGACTATTTTTTAAACAATTTTAAAACCATATATAGTTGAACTATGAATAAAATATCGAAAAGCATAGATATATAACTTACTTTATCAATATTATACATGAAAATTTATAATAATTTCAAGAAAAAAAATTTAATTACAAATGAAAATATATGTAGGAAAATAAAGATTAGAAAAGTAATACATGACTACTCGTTACTTTTCGACGGGCCTAATATAATATATAAAAACTCATACGCCATCAATGACAGCTGTTGGGCTTTCTTGTTATTAAAATTAGAAAATTTCAAATTTGATAATTTAAAGATTAGGATTGATGGATTAAATGCCACTTCTATTGAGATTATTTTATTTGAAAACTAGTTTCGAATGCTAAACATTCATCTTCAGTTCTAAAACATACAATAAAATTTTCAACACATCAGTACTATGTTACATAGATTAAATATACTAAGGTTTTTAAAAAGATAAGACAAGAAATCAAGCATAGGCACTCACCTTCGAGGTAACTAAAACACTGAATTTGTGAGAAGTAAAAGGGGTGGCAGGTAGGTTAAGTTTTAGATTTACAACGGGGTTTCCCTTATGACTCATTGGGTTTTTTTTCGTTCCTATGGGAAATAAATTTAAAATGGGGCTATTGGATATGTTAATCTGATCATTTAAACAAAAATCTGGATCGGTTTTAAACGATTTTATTATTTCTAGTGATTCAAAAGTATTTAATTTTAGGCTATTTTCTACTTGATGTAATATTTTTACTCCCGAGTCTTTATTAAATTTGTGGTTATTTTCATTTAGATGGATAGCGAAATTGGAATTTTGGGTCATATTAGTGTATGCTCTTATATGTTCATTTACTCTTTGATTTACTGATCGTCCGGTTTTTCCCGTGTATTTTGCTTCACAGTCATTACATTTTAATTCGTATACGCCGCTTTTTTGGAAAGGGTCTATTTTGTCCTTCGGTGAAGGGAAGTATGATGACAATGGCTTATCTATTTTAAATGCAGGGTTTAAACCTAATTTTTTTAATTCTTTCCCGACTTTAGTGGATATTGGGCCATAGTATGGTATCAAAATATATTTTTTAGGGGTAGCTATATCCTCTGGGGGTGTTTTTGTATATATTATTCATAGTTTTTTTTATGTATTTGTTTTCTTAAAATATTATCGATTGTGGTTTTACTGTATCCGTTGTTGTTAGCTATAGTGTGAACCGTTTGTATTTCTTTGTTAAAATTTCGTTCATTTAGCGGTATATTTAAAAGCCGGTATATCATGCTATGAAATGCTGCGAGTTTGTGTGTTAGTGGTCTCCTGGCATTGTTGTCTATAACTACATCTGTGTGTGTGGGTTTCCTGTATATATTAAATTCGTGTTGTTTATTGTTTATGGAGATTTCTATGTCTAAAAAATTTAAAGTTTTATTGTTCTCTAACTCCAGTGTGAATTTAATTGAAGGGTGGATTTCGTTTATTTCGTTTAAGAAACTATTGATTTGTCTGGTCGTCCCAGACCATAGGCAAATTATGTCATCAACATACCGATACCAGTATATGATGTGTTGAGCTAATTTTGAATGAAGGATTTTCCGTTCTAATTTATCCATAAAAAGATCTGCCAGAAGGGGTGAAAGAGGGGACCCCATTGGTAATCCATCCTCCTGTTTATAGAATGTATTGTTAAATTGAAAATAATTATGTTTTATGCAGACTGACATTAAATTGTAAAAGTCTAATTTTTCTAGTGGTTGAAGATTAGACCGGAAGATTAGTTTTTCTAAAATTTCTATTGTTTCTGAAGGTGGGATACTGGTAAACCTAATACCTGATAATATAAAATACAACTTGATTGAAATGAATCCCTTGCCGCCCCGTCTCTACGGCCTACCCAAAATACATAAAGCAGACATTCCAATAAGAATATCCCACCTTCAGAAACAATAGAAATTTTAGAAAAACTAATCTTCCGGTCTAATCTTCAACCACTAGAAAAATTAGACTTTTACAATTTAATGTCAGTCTGCATAAAACATAATTATTTTCAATTTAACAATACATTCTATAAACAGGAGGATGGATTACCAATGGGGTCCCCTCTTTCACCCCTTCTGGCAGATCTTTTTATGGATAAATTAGAACGGAAAATCCTTCATTCAAAATTAGCTCAACACATCATATACTGGTATCGGTATGTTGATGACATAATTTGCCTATGGTCTGGGACGACCAGACAAATCAATAGTTTCTTAAACGAAATAAACGAAATCCACCCTTCAATTAAATTCACACTGGAGTTAGAGAACAATAAAACTTTAAATTTTTTAGACATAGAAATCTCCATAAACAATAAACAACACGAATTTAATATATACAGGAAACCCACACACACAGATGTAGTTATAGACAACAATGCCAGGAGACCACTAACACACAAACTCGCAGCATTTCATAGCATGATATACCGGCTTTTAAATATACCGCTAAATGAACGAAATTTTAACAAAGAAATACAAACGATTCACACTATAGCTAACAACAACGGATACAGTAAAACCACAATCGATAATATTTTAAGAAAACAAATACATAAAAAAACTATGAATAATATATACAAAACACCCCCAGAGGATATAGCTACCCCTAAAAAATATATTTGATACCATACTATGGCCCAATATCCACTAAAGTCGGGAAAGAATTAAAAAAATTAGGTTTAAACCCTGCATTTAAAATAGATAAGCCATTGTCATCATACTTCCCTTCACCGAAGGACAAAATAGACCCTTTCCAAAAAAGCGGCGTATACGAATTAAAATGTAATGACTGTGAAGCAAAATACACGGGAAAAACCGGACGATCAGTAAATCAAAGAGTAAATGAACATATAAGAGCATACACTAATAAGACCCAAAATTCCAATTTCGCTATCCATCTAAATGAAAATAACCACAAATTTAATAAAGACTCGGGAGTAAAAATATTACATCAAGTAGAAAATAGCCTAAAATTAAATACTTTTGAATCACTAGAAATAATAAAATCGTTTAAAACCGATCCAGATTTTTGTTTAAATGATCAGATTAACATATCCAATAGCCCCATTTTAAATTTATTTCCCATAGGAACGAAAAAACCCAATGAGTCATAAGGGAAACCCCGTTGTAAATCTAAAACTTAACCTACCTGCCACCCCTTTTACTTCTCACAAATTCAGTGTTTTAGTTACCTCGAAGGTGAGTGCCTATGCTTGATTTCTTGTCTTATCTTTTTAAAAACCTTAGTATATTTAATCTATGTAACATAGTACTGATGTGTTGAAAATTTTATTGTATGTTTTAGAACTGAAGATGAATATTTAGCATTCGAAACTAGTTTTCAAATAAAATAATCTCAATAGAAGTGGCATTTAATCCATCAATCCTAATTGTATTGATCCTTCTATATCATCATGCGTACCTCAAGTGATAATTTAAAGAATATGTTATTTATTTATGAGTGTAGTAATAATTCATCCTAATTAGTTTATTTTATTTTGATCAAAGAAACGAACTATTGACTTAAATTTACTAATGACTGCTATGGTTTTGGAATGTATATAGTATGGCATAGTATATTAACAATAACATGCATATTTGTACAAGTGCAAATGACTCTATTTACATTGCATTTAAATGATAAACCGAACTAATCAATGAATGATGGTAGATTAAAATGATCTCTTATAGAATATTAAGGATAATTAATTGATTAATAATCAATAAGTGCTCATTTATTCAAATTTGATAAATTTTAAATTTAGTGGTAATTTAAATACACTGACAGACATAAGTCATATCAGAAACATTGAATATATATTATATGAATAAAATATCGAATATACTAAGTACTATCAGTTCTATAAAAATAATTAAAAGAACATTACCAAACAGGAAAATTTTATTTTAAAATTTTATTTATCTTCGATTACACGATTCGTGATGACACAGTGTTTTAAAATTAATGCTGTACATACAGGAATTATTTTTTAAATAATATCTTTCCATACGATGACAAAGGTCAAAGAATCGACATCACTAAATTATGATAATCATATTAATCAGCATTAACAATAAAAAGATTTGCACGAGTATCTTGTTTTGTTTTTTAAAAAAAATTGTATTATATATAAACCTTATCTAAACATTTTTCATTTTTTAAAAATGGCTAATTAACCGCTCTTTAATTTTTAATTAGTGTTAAATATTTATTAATGAACGTTGAAGACAAATTAAAAATTAAAAATTACCAGGTCCCATTGATTAACGAATTCAATGGAAGCTTACGCAAAGCTTATCAACATTATTTTATATTTCATTTTAGCCTGAAAATAAAAAATGTATTTTATTTAAAATATGGGATATATCAATTATTGTAATAGTTATAGGATTACCATTGGAAGTCATATCAGTACTTCACTAATTTTATAATGCATTTAAAACCTAAGAAGATATTTTTATGAATGTTGCATTCATTATATGAAAATACATCCGTTAAATGGTATAAAAGAAACAAAAAAAAATTAAATTAAAATATATTAAAAAAATATATTAAAATTAAATTAATTAAATATATTAAGTAAACATAAAAAAACCCAGAAACAAATTACATATTTTTAAGGAGTTCAAGATGAGAAGCCCGGTACCAAATTCTATGATCTTTAAATATCTTTAGATTTGGGGTTACAAGTGAACCACACTAATAAAGGGAGGACACATTCAGTCTCTCACGGAACTTGTTGGCAATTTTTTTTGAGGTTTCTGGTCAAAAAATATTAGACACGATTTTTTCGTTCCGACCTATGGGCCCTAGAAACCGAGAAAAAAAAATAGCATTAAACTTATTTATTTTTTATCTTGAGTTTAAAAAATGATATCTACATGATTCTTGCACCAATATGTTTAGTTTTTATTGCGGATTTAAAGAAAATTACAGCCACTCCATAGATTTTGGTTTAGCTTAATTAAATTCTAAAAAAATGATAGGATTTTCAAGCAAACTACCCCTATAGATTTTTTCACACAAAAATTGACGTCAGATTCTAATTGAGCATCCTAAAAAACATTGAAAAACGCTTACTCAACAAGATCAAAAAATATCATTTTTTTTAAACTCTTCGAGGAAAATAAAATTTTTAAACCGATTATTGGTTATATACGTTTAAATCGCCATTACTTTGTCACCCGATTCACCGGTTGGTATCGCTGGAAAGAGGAGAGCCTCAGCTTTCAATTGATGTATATAAAAAATAATTTATTACAAATTAATGTTTTTATGTCAAATATCACAATCATATTTTAACATGTTCAACTACAAAATAAAACAAAAATTGTAAATACCTAACCATCAAATATAATATCAGAACCATATATTATCTGTCATGTAAATATTAATTAAATATTCATCATATTCATCTGTCATGTTTAATTAATTAAATTAAATATTAATTTGTAATAAATTATTATTGCAATAAATAATAAATAATTATAATTACTTTTATATTTATTATCAAAGTAATAAATTATTTCTCCTAAATAGTATATATATATACATACATATACTATTCTACATACCCTATATATATATATATATATATATATATATATATATATATATATATATATATATATATATATTATATATATATATATATATATTTGCTTTATTGGTATCTCTATATACATACATTTTTTAAGTTTTGAGGGTGCTGAAATGGAATTCTAGGGCTAAAACAATTTGCTATCACATTTTACAGTGTAAAAGCTAAAATGTTTCAAGTGAAGTGCATTCAATATATTTTTTTTCCAAAGAACCGACAACGGATTCGAATTCAGCATTCCAAAGAACCCTTAAATACCAAAATTCATCCAAATAGAAAAATAAAAATTCGTAAGCTTCAAAATTTGCCTGACCAAATGGAATGAATGGTAAGCAACTTTTGTTTAAATTGACAAAAACATGAATTACGTTTAGACGGTTAAACTTATCAAATTTATTTTTTACACGAAATATAGGGTGGTAATACGCTTGAAATGTCTTTGGTTTCATCATCCTATCTGGTTTCAAACTCAAGCTAAAAATCAAAATGTTTTTCGGATTTTCCAATTTTTTTAATAGGTTTATGTTCATCGAATTTTATATTTATATACATCAAACGAAAGCTGACGCTCTCCTCTTTCCAGCGATACCAACCAGTGAATCGGGTGACAAAGTAATGGCGATTTAAAGGTATGTAACCAATAATCGGTTTAAAAATTTCTTTTTCCTCGAAGAGCGTGAAAAAAAATGATATTTTTTGATCTTGGTGAATAAGCGTTTTTCAATGTTTTTGAGGGTGTTTAATTAGAATCTGACGTCAATTTTTGTGAGAAAAATCTATAAGGGTAGTTTGCATGAAAATCTTATCATTTTTTTAGAATTTAATTAACCTAAATCAAAATCTATGGAGTGGCTGTAATTTTCTTAAATCCGCAATCAAAACTAAACATCTTGGTGCAAGAATAATGTCGATATCATTTTTTAAACCCGAGATATAAAATAAATTATTTTAGCGCTATTTTATTTTTTTCTCAGCTTCTTTGGCCCATTGGTCGGAACGGCAAAATACGTATCTAATATTTTTTGACCAAGAACCTCCAAAAAAATTGCCAACAAGATCCGTGAGAGACTGAGTGTGTCCTCCCCTTGTAAGACAGAAACATGGTTATGAGTAAACGCCAATCAAAGATTTTTTTGCTTTGTCTACTTTGGTACTGACATTATTTTATCAAACAAGTTAAAGACCTGAAAGTGCCAGTGCTATAGCGTATTCGATAAAATAATAACAGTACCAAAGTAGACAAAAAAAATCTTTGAACAGATTTTACTAGAAACCATGGTTTTTTTGGTGTGTTTCATTTGTTGCCTGTAATATCGTGTTTGAAAATACTAACTAGGTAGAAATTGCCATTGCCTCAATAAATCATAATTCCCACACCTTCCGCCAACTTATTTTTTTTTTTTACTTTACACCCACTTATTTTTATATATTCTTTAATGAAAAACATTTTAAACAAATCCTGGAAAGTTTGTTTTTTCTATATATAAAATTTGAAAGTAGTTTACCAGCATTTTAATAATAATAATAATAATAAAAAAATTAGCTCCAATAAATGTTTAATTATTTTAAAGACTTTGAACTAACAATATAACTTCAAATAAAATTTAACTGCTCATTGAAAATGGAACTGTAATATTACTGTGTTATTTATTCGTTAGTATTTTCAAAGAATCTGCAAAATATGTCAAATATCAAGAAATAAACCAAAGGATGGTATTTATTGCGATATTCATTCATATAAAATAATTCCTACTAAAGAACATCTGAATGAAACCTATATATATATATATATATATATATATATATATATATATATATATATATATATATATATATATATATATATATTTTTTTATTTTTTTTTTACGCTTTAACCAAGCAAACTCAATTTTTTAAACACTCTGTGTTTAACACTTCTAATTTTCCGAAACATTTTTCATAACATATGTAGTTATTAGCTTTTTGTCAGGAAACCCCTGTTACAAAAGAACAGAATTTAACGAATAATGAATTTCTTTTTTCAAGTACAATGGCGAAGGTTCTGGTTCAAAAGAGTGCATTTTAAATGAAAATTAGCATAGCTTAAGCAACTAGAAATTTGTATTTATGTGTCAAGGCCATTTTACTCTTGAACATCAGCAAAATGACCTGGTTTTTAGGGATCAACAACTTCAAAATTCCAAAAAGGTATACACACTGAAACTAAATTTAAATTATTTAAATAATTTAATAAATTGGAATATGGGGAACCCATGATTTACAAAAATAATAGAGAAAAAAGTAATTAGCATCTTAAAGATGTTATTATGAGGTTTTTAATAGATATAGAAAAAATAAAGGCCTTCTTGCCAGTAAAATAATTACATGATAATCATAAGTAATTAAATATAATAATTAAAGTAATATCCGGTACAATCGGACATTAGTATACATAGTTATGGATAACGAACATAAAAAAAGAGGCTGTAGAAATCCTGAATGTGGGTTTCTATCAAAGATTGTTTATTTATTTAAAACACCCTACCAATGAAAGGTAAAAAATGATAAATGAATTAATTTTATAAAAATTATGCTTCTAAACATTCAAATGAAAAAGAATTATATTTTCGATTTATTTATTTTTCTTTTAAGAATGATCGTAATGATTTTGTTGATCGTAAGAAATACATTTCGAAGTATTGGGAATAAATATTTCCACATTTGTAAGTTTCTTATTATATTTGTAACAATTTTTTTTTTGACTATATATTTATTCACATCTGTCAGTTAAAATTTGACAACCAGTGAATGTAAATGGCAAGAGGGGAGCAGAACCCAGTGGCACATCCAGTCTTTATTTTTATTTTACTTTAGTCTAGGAGGTCTCTCAGCCAGCTCCTTTTTGACCTTCTCTGGGTGTTGTCGGGAATATACAGATCTGCCAGGATCTGGCGATTTTTTGAGGACGAAGACATCCTTGGCCACTCTCCTTCCACAATTAGAATTAGTTTTCCACAGTTAGAATTATTTGGGTTAAGTATCAGTTTTAAAATGGCGGAAGGACATCCTTGGGCCACACACACACACATATATATACTACTAAACTATATATAAATATATATATATATATATATAAATTATATATATATAGCAAAATTGGATTTATTATGAAGTAACACAATTTACAATCAAGGGTATCAATTGTAACTAATTCTAATGAACAACTAACATAGTAACTGCGTGGGAACAGACTGAGAGAGAGGATGGTGAGGAGAGGGGGGATTATATAGAACAAGCAAAGTACATACATCAGCTTCTAGGAAAAGGCTTGCACCTACACCTTAACTCTATATATATATATATAGTTTTCGTTCTTAAGGATGATATATTGAAATATTAACGGTTTTTAAGTTATCCGAAGGATATTCCACCATTGTTGTGCTTATAAGGATACTATTTTTAAATTATTAGAATACTTAACGATTTTAAGATAGCGAAAGGATATTCCGTTATTGTTATCCTCAAAGATACTGTATTGAAATATTCGATGATTTAACTGTTTTTAAGATGGCGGAAGGATAGTCCTCCTGCTATAAGGATATTGTTTTACAGATCTCATGTAACAATTTAAATACAGTTCTGGGACTTATCAACAGACGGACTTGAGTCCGTTGTTTTCTTACTTCGTTTATTTGGTTTTTCTGTACGTCATCGTTGTCAAACCAATATCTGTTTCGTACATTTTTTGAAGAATATGCCATTTTGAATATTAAGAATAGAATTAAGAATTAACCAAATTTTCATAAAAAAAGACTGATATGTGACTGAAAGCATCATACAGTAATCTGTGGTCGCTAAAAAAAATAATTATGTGCATCAGCTAGACTGCTTTTATAAATTTGTGTACAATATCTCACGGTTATACTTTTTGCACATAGCAGATATCGATTTGACAATGATGAGGTTTGTATTGTTTACATAAGTATTAATTCAATTTATTTTTCAAACAATCACGAAATAAATATTCAGAGGAACTATTTTCATATTTTTTTTTCCCCTCTATCTCCAAATGGTTGTAATTAAAGAACCGTTTAGGAGCTACGTTGGTTTGAATGAAAAAGTCACGTCTGAAATCCCTATTTTCTTTCAACAATTATTTCGAATAATCATTAATTTTTGATTTAATTTAATTTAATTATTAATTTAAGTACATTGATCTTTTTAATTCTAGAATTTACGTAGGGGAAACGGTAGATTATTATTGGATTAGACATATTCATGATCTGTTGTTTTTTCAGTCGGGGAAAAAATGGTTTTTTTTTATTTTATTTTTTTCGCAGCATCTCTCATATAACAAAGTTTCAAGTATCTGCCTTCTACCCGTGTTTTCGGCCCAAACTTGACTATTCGATTTGATTTAATTAATTACGAAGGACGGATTATTCCACTAGCCCTTTAGAGCTAAGCTGGGAGTGGCTTGCTTATTCAAGCTTACGTACCAGCTGGACGCAAGTGGGTAAAAACATAATCCTAACTAAAGGTCTTATTAATTATACAAACTCTGCTGCCAGTAGTAAGTAATCCACTAATCTGATGGATTAGACATCCCATTTGTAAAAAATAAATAAATAAGCTTAATAAAAATCAGAACTTAAATTTATTATACCTAGCATACTTAAAAGGCAAGAAAATGTTCATTGTTTCGGATTACTTTAACATTTACTAAACAAGCGTTAAAAGCTCCCAATAAATTAAAAATTACTTATTTAAATGACAGTAATCAGACCTATTTAGTCATACAGAGTCGAGCTTGAAATGAGCTAAACATTTCAATTCTTCTCGTACCCAATCCTTAAAATCCTTCGTAAAATCCTCAATGCTCCTTATTATGTCACAAATAAACTTATCCATAAAGATCTTAATGTTCCATATATTGCTGATTTAGCTCAAAATAAATACCTATCATCTCATAGTAAACTCTATACTTGCTACGAATCCACTAGTCTCCCAAGTTGCATCACACTCAATTCCCGATAATCCTTCGAGGCGTCGGAAAAGATGATGACCAAGAGATCTTCGATTGTAGTAGTTTTGAAGTGCTAGTTTGAAGTAGTTCTTTACATGTTATTGGCATGTCATTGTAATTATTTTCCTCAAATTTACTTCTTGTATATAATTTGTACACTTTTTAATATCAATAAATAGTAAAAAAAAAAAAAAAAAAAAAAAAAAAAGTATTATATAACTTACAATTTATTTCTTTATTTTCTGTCTTCCTAAGCGGACCAATATTCATTGGTTTAATCAATGGCTATTTTAAAAAAGCTAGATAATAGTAACAACCATTAACACATTCCAAAAAAAATAAATATAAAAATATATAACGTACAACAATTTTTTTTTTCTGTTTTCCAAAGCGGACCAATATTGCTTGAAAAAAATATAATCAATTTAAAAGTTAAATAAGATTAAAAATACAAAAAAACGCTTGTTGCCAACTCAATTAACAGTAATTAACCTCAATATCTGCGCCATAAACAAAAGTTTCAACATCGAGTTGTATAATTTTTTACAATTAGGAAATTTAATTTTATTAACGTTCAACATTTTGAAAACCTTATATCCAGAGATATGGATTCAAAATTATGAAGACTGAAAAATTCTTACAATGGGGGAAAACATTGAGTATAATAGAGATTATAGAGAAGCTAGTTAAACCAAAATTTAAATTTGAGATTTGTAGGTATTATGTTTATTTGGCTAGAGTGCCACCGTTCATCAGTGTTTAATTTTCATATTTGTAGTGTAAAATGTTTAAAACGTATTATCGTTCGGTAATAAAATGAACAATTTAAGGAAGTTACAGAATTATAGGGGTATGACTCAATTAGTATTGATTTTGCAGTAGGTTTTACCAATGTAAGAAATGCAGGAATCTTTTCAAGGAGTAGCTTACAAGCACTTTTCCAGGGTTGGGGGTTCCTGATAGACAGCCCCAAGTGTCTATTGTTCCAGCTCAGTTGGTGGAGGTGTTGCCAGCAATGACAGTGTGACTCAAAACTCCGGGGAAAAACATTATTATACAAGATAGCTCAAGTTTAATAATCTGACTATATATTTTCTCCATTCTTCAATTTAGCAGAACTAGCAATGCTTAGTCCAACATAATTTTCATTTTTATCGTTATTAAAAAAAAAAAAAAAAAAAAAAAAAAAAAAAAAAAAAAAATATATATATATATATTTTTTTATTAAATATTTTTTAAATATATTTTTTATTTTTTGAATATATATATTATTATTATTATTAACAGTTTCACGATCCTTTTCCTTACCTAAACTTCAATTTATATTAAAAATAAAAATAATCAATAATTATAAAAGCATTAATTAATTAATATCAATAATATAATAATTAATTAATATTTGAATTGGTTCAATCTCAAAAATAACTAAAAAAACAAAATCTTATAAAATAGCTAAAAGAAACAAAGATTTTTATGATTGCACAACAGAATTGTCCAAAAGAGCCAAACTAGAGTTCTGGTAAATCAACAAAATAAAATCTTCAATCTATTATAGGATCTATCCTATATATATATTTTTAAAATGTGGACAAAAAATAGAGAATTTATAATTTGAATAAATACTTCTGAACCGACTAAAATTAAATGAATATTTATTAATTATTCTAATTCTCACTCAATTTGCAAGATTGTCTCATAATTTTGTAAATTTTATTTTTTATTTTTGCTATATAGTTTTAAAATTTTATTTTGTACTAGCATCCCCTGTAGCAGCTTCGCTTGCTCCCATAAGTAAAAAACTTAGATGATTTTAACAAATTACTTGTTTTTTTTGTTTATGGATAAAAATCATGTATTGAGGTTTACAATTGAGAATTATTTCTTCAATGATATTTTCACACAGTAGTAATTTTGAACCTGGTTATAATTGGACTGATAAGAAGATTTAGTAAAAGCAGCATTATTGGACATCCATTTTAAATTTTAATGTACGAGTTGGTATTGCTATTGGTAGTTGGAGAGATTTTTTTTTGTTTTTTTTCTAATCCCTTTTTATTTTTATTGATTTATAGTACAATCACAAACATTTAAATCCATCCCTTTTTCTGCACATGGTGCATTTTAAGGGAGATTTGTTTAATGTATAAAAATTATGATTATATTAGCTACAGCAATACAATAAATATTGTTCTAGTGATGGGGCTCGCTAGGTGTTTGGGACCAGTTGGAGAGAGACTATTAAGGAAACCTTAGGCTGCATCATTTTAATAATTTAATTGGGAATAAGTAAATTTTATTATCAATTTCAAGATATATACAACGCAGTAGCTCAGTAACCTCTCATGTAGAATAACGCTCGCCACCTATCGGTCAATTTTCAAACATGACTGTTATCCACATATTATCGCTTTTTCAATAACAAATTAATTCAAAATCACTAGATCGTATTATTACTTAACCTTCATGGAACTGTAAAGATGATGCAATTAAAGTTTGGTACAGAATGGTTCAGTAATTTTAGTGGTTAGTGATCACAAACGAAACATTACTTGTTCTTTTATATAATAGTATAGGTCCTGTATAGTAAGAGTTTTATTGTTTATCTTTAAATTACATTTCGTACGAATTGAATTCGTTGACGTGCATATTACTTATTGCCTTTCAGAGAGAAAGATTTGTATATTCAATGAAAGAAGCTTTTCTAAAAATAAAAATAAAAGGATTCGAAATACTTGCAATATTTTTTGACTTGGATATCTCTTGGAACAGGGTCTATAGTTTTCTTGTGCAAATGTGGTTTTCACCCTCGAAAGATGTAACGTTTTTTTCACATTAAAAAATGTATCATTTTGACCCATTTTATCTTGTCATATAAAGTTCGTTGATAGGCTCAACTGTTTAGGCACTATATTGGTTTGAATAAAGTCACATGTTGACTACATTTTTAAGTGTTGGGGCTTTGAAGTTAACTAGCTCTGTTGATGTAGATCGGATTGAACAAAAGCCGATAGCTTTCTTTTCAAGAAGCAGTAGATATAAATTCAATAAACTATATCCATGATCTATTGTTTTTTTTAGTCAGGAAGAAATAGATTCTGTGCATGAACTTTTTAAAATAATGATTATTACATACATACATCGGTGGCTCTACATCCCGTCACCGAGACTGGGCCTCCTCCAAAAGCTTTCGTCAGTCAGTCCTGTCAGCTGCAGCAGCTCTCCAGTTTCGGACTCCCAGCAGAGTCCCTTCGTCCAGCGTCACTGAATCCTCCCATCTCACATTTGGCCTGCCGACTTTTCTTCGCCCATGCAACTTTCCGGACAGTATCCTCCTGGGTATCGCAGAGTCATCCATGCGTGCGACGTGCCCGGCCCATCGAAGTCGTCCTATCTTGATAAACTTCACCAAGACTGCATCCCCATACAGGCCAGCCAGTTCGACATTTCTTCTTCTTCTCCAAATTCCACCCTCTTTAACAGGACCAAAAATCTTCCTCAAAATTGATCTTTCAAAGATCAGAAGCCTATTTTCATCCTGTTTTTTAAAGGCCCATGCTTCTGATCCATAAGTTAAAACAGGACGGACCAAGGTTTTGTAGAGGGTGATCTTGGTCCTGTTAGACAGGAACCTGCTTCTAAAATGCTTCGCAAGGCCAAAGTAGCACCGTCTCGCTGTTGCTATTCTTCTGTTGACTTCTCGAGAGATGTCGTTTCCAGAGTTGATCTCAGCCCCGAGGTAGATAAAGCTACTTACATTTTCAAAATTATATGGTCCAGCCACAAATGGACCAATCCCTGGTCCATCTCCTCCGACTCTCATGTACTTGGTCTTAGCTTCATTAATGTGTAGCCCAAGTTTCTTTGCTGCATCTTCTATGGCCAAGACCGCCTCTCTCAGTGCACGTTCCGATCTGGCAGCAATATCAAAGTCGTCAGCGTATCCCAAAAGCTGAACTGTACCGTTAAAAAGGGTTGCGTGGAGTTGGATTCCGGACATTCGCACCGCTTTCTCTGCTGCAAAGTTAAAGAGAATACAGGCAAGAGCATCCCCCTGCCTCACTCCGCAGTTTGTGCTGAAATCATCTGAGTAGTCATTTCCTACTCGTACTGCACACCTCGAGCCCGACATTGTCATTTTCACAAGCCGTACTAGCTTGGCTGGGACGTTCATATCTAACAGGGCCTGATAGAGTTCTGGCCGAGTTACACTATCGTAAGCGGCTTTAAAATCAAGAAAGAGGTGGTGGGTAACTATTCTGTACTGTTTGCATTTCTCTAGCATCAGCCTAAGTGAGAATAGTTGGTCCAACGTGGATCACCCTCGCTCGTCTAAACCCCGCTTGATATTTCCCTATCTCCCTCTCGGCATGAGGGACTAGTCTCTTAAATAGGATGTTAGAGGGAACTTTATATGCGCACGAGAGGAGCACTATGCCTCTATAGTTGTCGCAGTCCGACTGGTCCCCTTTCTTGTGCAGTGGGTAGATAATTCCCCTTTTCCACTCATAAGGCATCTTCACCTCTTCCCATATCTTCAAAATGAGATTATGGAGCTCCTTTCTCACTCCTATTCCTCCATAGCGTATCAGCTCCGCTTGAATTCCATCCAGTCCCGGAACCTTGTAGTTTTCAGTTTCGCTATGGCCGTCTCCATGTCTTCATCATCCGGTGGCTCGGCATCATTAGAGAAGTCGTCCTCCTCTCTGGCCATTTCTACTTCAAGGTTCTCTATTTGAAGTGATCCGCTGAAGTGCCTTGCCCATCTCTTCAGGATTTCCCCTCTCTCCGTCAGCAGGTTTCCGTCCTCATTCTTGCACATAATTACTTTAGGTTTGAAGGCTTTACGGCCCTCATTTACTTTCTGATAGAAGAGGCGAGTGTCACGAGATGTCCTGCGGTCTTCTACGTCCTTCATCCTGCAATTCTCCCAAGCTCTCTTCTTTCTCCTGTGCAATCTCTTTTCCTCCCTTCTTTTTTTCGATATGTCTCCTGTGTTGAACGTGTATGGCGTTGGATGGCCTTCTTATAAGCTTCATTTTTCTTATTTGTTGCCTCGATGCATTCATCATCAAACCAAGGGGACCTCCTGCTTCTTATCTGCAATCCAAGGATTTCCTCTGCAGTAGCTTTTAGCGCTTTAGGAATACCACTGTGCCATTCCTATCCCTTAGTTCCTCCCCCAGCTTAATATGAAGATGTTGCTGATAGGTTTCACACACTTCTGGATCCTTTAGCTTATGAACATTGAATTTCTTCATCACAGCTTCTCCAATATCCGAGTTCCTTTTCGTAGTAATCCGGGCGCGTATACGGGCAGTACTGAGGTAGTGATCCGAATCCACGTTTGCTCCTCTGTATGTCCTTACTCCAATCAAATTGGACCTGTGACGGGCGCTGATTAGAATGTGGTCAATCTGGTTGGTAAAGGCTCCATTGGGTGATCTCCAGGTAGCTTTGTGAATATTTTTTCCTGGGAACATGGTACTTCCGACCACCAGGCCGTGAGTGTTCGCAAAATCAATCAGTCTTTGGCCATTGGCATTTGTGTTTTGATGAAGACTGAAGGTTCCAATTGTTGGTAGATGTATTCTTTCCGTGCCTATCTGGGCGTTCAAGTCTCCTAGAACTATTTTAACATCATAAGCTGGACAAATCTTGAAGGCTTTAGAGAGATCTTCGTAAAACGTGTCCTTCTCTTTTCAGATGACACTTCAGTTGGTGCATGACAGTTAATTATCGAAATGTTGGAGAATTTTCCCTTAAGACGTAGGTAGCATAATCTAGGGGATATGGGGATAAACTTTGTTACCAATTGCCGGGCTCTTCCTCTGATGATAAATCCGGTTCCATATATATGGTTGGTTACATGGCTGCTGAAGTGTATGGTATGGTACTTCTTTTCATGAGTGCCACTTCCAAGCCAGCGGACTTCCTGGACCGCTGCGATGTCGATGCGATAGTTGTCAATTTGCTCGAGGAGCAATGATTATTAATGTTATTTATTTTCCAATAAAATATTAAAAAATTTAATATTTTACACATTTATTCTGACAACAATGTATTTACACTGATTCCTGAATATATTTCATTTTAGAACTAACTTTTTTGGTAAATCGTTTATTCCATTCTGAGAAATAATGAATAAATATTATTTATTATGCATTATATGAAATACATTTTCACGTAACAGATAGTATATATGAGAAACAACAACAAAAACATATTCATTGTAAACCCCTTTTAATATTAGAAATCAAGAGTACAGATAGATACGAAATTTATTATTTAATTTTAAGAATAAATTTTGATATTAATATCGCACGAGGACCAGGGAGACATAATGGTTCAGATATGATTCCCGACCTGTACATATATTACTAAATAAAATATGAAATCATTTATTTATGGCTGTCAGCTAAATATACAATGTAAACAACTAATAATTCAAGCAATTAGATTTGTTTATTCTTTTTTTAATTATTGTTTGGAGATACTTACGTAATGGAATATTCCTTTGAAGGTTTACTGATAACGAATTCCGCAGCTGCCTACAGTTAGTGTGTCACAACCAGTCCTGTAGATATATAAGAGTAGAAAAAAATGACCGAATTGCAATAAGTAATAAATCGTCCAATACTAGATACGCATTTTTTCATACTTTGCCTACTGTATTAAAAATCATGGTAGTTGAAAAATAATAAATAGAAACAAATATTTATTTTAAAATTTGTGTCGCAATTCATGTATTCGATACAAAATATTGAATATTAAAACACGCATAGTACGTAATATGTATAGTACGTTTAATACTAGTAGGCATGGCGCATGTTAGACTATTAGTCGGAAATACAAAACATCCTTCCTTAAATTGTCAACCTTTCTGTACATTAGAAGAAAAATAAAAAGTTCGCAATGGAGGAGTGATAGGATTGATATCCATGGATCAGTCCAGTGTTAGAAAAATTTACTGTAGGGTCTCTACTTTTAGTTAATTATCTATAAAATATGGCGTTGATGAAAACGTTTACGTGATTTCACCTCTTTTTGTAATGGAGGAAGAGTAGAACTTTTAATAATTAAATGGTTTTATTGCCCAATAATAGATCAGTTGGAATCGCTATTATCGTTAAAAAAAATAAACTAAAATAAATTTACACACACATATATATATATATATATATATATATATATATATATATATATATATATATATATATATATATATATTAGCTAGATAAAACAATGTTGAGTGTCTGAAGTTGTAAGTTGACCAGCATAATGCCCCATCTAACTAAATATCATATTAAATGGTTTTTTTTTCTTTGCTTTTAAGTAGTTAATTAATGCCCACAAAGATCAATGTACCTATCCCTTCGAAACATCGTCGGTGAATCGAACCCATGATCCAGGAATCTAAATAGGTATGTTACCGTTATTTAACCTGATAGGCGCGCGTATCTCCCAGATAACACTTGTATGTAAAAAGCATATATGCCTTTTTAATCATCATATCTATATTATATATATGTTAGAAAAAGAAGATATGTTAATTGCTATAGTTTACTTGACATAGGCTTATAAAAAAAATAAAATAAAAGTTTATTTAAAAATAAACATGTTTTGTTTTATTACACAGATTTTTTTTACATCTTCTTAAGGAAATTAAAAAAAAAAAAATACATTAAATAAACGAGAAGAGATCTTTGTAGATACAAAGTTATACTTAATAGCGAGAAACTAGAAACATTTCGAAGATAAAATACAATCATTGCAAACATTTTTTTAATGCTGCAAACAAATGAACTGCTTACATATCTCACAATTGAAACGTGCGATTCTCGTTTATTGTTTGCCACACGAATTATAGGTCAAGACATTGCTAAGATTGGGTCAAAAGAAGAGGTTAGGAAAGTCAGGAAGTCCCAAGACAGCATAGAATCAAAGAAAATAAAACAAAGATTTCCGCTGAGTATCTGACAAATACGCGGGTCTATCGGAAGGTTAATGACTAATGATGGGACTGTAAAACCAAAGTATATTTCGATGTTAAAAAGCAACGTCCCAGCAGCTTTTTCTGAATAAATTTATTTGCTAGAAGCAGCATTGGGAATGAAATTTCCGCCGCTAACAAATACACAAAAGAAACAAAAGACTTGTATACGCGTATACAGTACTTTTATTTACGACTACAAAATAGTCTAAAGTCTCCTTGTTGCTATAATTATGTAAATAAGTACGGCTGTTATGTAAATATAGTGGCCCTAGATAAAAGACTGGATCTGTGTTGAGGTCGTGGTCTGCCTGAGACGACCTGGGAGACTTACTAGACCTTTGATGAGGATGTTCCCCTTAGCTTGTAGCTTCCGCCCCTCCCAACTCTCCAATCTCTAATCTGCTTCATTGTTTAAACTTCGCTCATAGGATTCTTAACACGTCTAGTTTGAGATTAAATGCGCGTTTAACAGTATGAATATTCTAGTTATAAATTGGGGTTTTGTTGATTTTCATTATTCACTTTAAGGTTAAAATAAATGTCACGTAATCATCTCAAACTAATTACCTACATAAAAATATATTATTATGTTGCATTATACCTGAATGAATCGTGAGTTCTTTAAATAATGAAACTTATTTATAAAAAAAAAGATGAAAGGGGGTATGCTTAGAACCACACGCTGGCAGTGTAAACTACTTTGACCGATTTACATTTTCAAATAAATCTAAATTCAAAGATAAAAAAGAGAGGAGAATAAGTCAAAACAATTTTTTAAAATGAATATTCCATTCAAGTAAATTTGTTTTTTTTATTTGAAAAGCATGTATTGCAGATGCGACTATGTAACAGCCCTATCTTATTTCAATCTTAATAATTTCCCCTTGTGTGAAAACAAGTTGCAAGCCACAAATTATTGATTTGAAAAATATCAAATGTAATAAAATAAAAAATTGTTTAAGTCAATATGGCCAAATTAGAATTGGTAATATTACCTTTAATAGCCTGTTCGACTTGATTGAATAAATGAAATAAAAAGAAGTGGGTTCTCCGGGCCTTAAGGCCAACAGTGCGTTCTTGGTACAATAAATCGCAGTACTGAAACATGATCTCTGGACGATCGTCATTTCTCATTACTATAATATTTTTTAAATTTGAAAAGTGCAGTGAATTCGGAAAAAAAATAATAAAAAAAGATGAGTTGTTAGGCTTAAATGGCGGGATAAATTCGTGTCCGTGCTGCCGACGCGCTATCCCGACAAATCTTGCTTCTTAAAATATCTCTGGAAATTTTGATCTGATTTAGAAGGTTAATGTAACAATCAATCAATAATCCCTTTACATTTTAAAGTAGTTGCATTTTTAAAAATATTCAAGTTGCGCGAGTGATGCCTTCGGATAACTTTTGGAAAATATATTTTTTCCGTCTTTATCACTCTTTTTCACGACATAGCATCTCAACTGAATGGGCTTAAATTTCCAATTGGATACCGTATGAAAGAGAATGGACCAGGCCTTATTTCGGTTTCTTCACAATTTAGCTAGAGGTATTAACTTCAAAGTAAATCCTGATCATAACTTTTCTCACCTTAGCCAGTCTACCGGTTTATCCCAAGGAAGTATTATGGATCCCATCCTCTACACGGTATTTACAGCTGACTTTCCTAACCATCTTTATAACATTTTCTGATGACACATGTATGTTATCAGTAAGTAATAATGATCCATTCCTTGCATGCTGATAACTCCAATCTCTTCTAAAAAACCTATGAAGAAGGTGTTGAAATTGAAAGATTGACATGAATTCAATCAAATTCCAACAAGTCATCTTTGTCGTATACCTCTCATTTCCCAAAGCGTCTTTAAGTATATTCCACTAACCCCTGTTAAATAGATCCACTACCTAGGATTCCATCTGGAGAAGCCTTACTTGAATTCCGCATAAAAGACTTAAACGACATTAAACAGCGAAAAAGTTTTCGTTTTTTTTTTTATTCTATCATCAAAACGGCAAAATTGCCTGTCGGTTATAATCGTACACTTAATGGAAAACCGGAGTTTCAGGTCAGAAGACTAGCAATGAAATTACTACTGTTTCTCTAGCAAAATAGTAAAGAAACATATCTAAAAAACAAATATTCATTACTCGCTCCAAAAACTGTATTCTTAGAGTAAGGTGACGAGAATTCGCCGCATGATTTGAAATACTTGGCAAACTGCCAGAAGCATTTTAATAAGTGCACAACTGGCAGGTGGAGAAGGGATCTGGTGAATAACTCTCCTTTATCGCAGGCTATTCTCGTCCTCGTTGCAGTACCACTTTTAGAACACTTGCTAATTTTAACTCGATAAAAACAGGCAACCAGAACAAGAGTAGTTGATTACAAGAGCTCCAAGCAGCTCTACTCTTTGTCTCTATCAAATAATCATGGTTTTAATTATGGATTTATCATATTTTTAAGATAAATCTGACTTTAATATATCATATTTTGTATTTTTTTTTTATCACACTCATTTGAATATCTAACTTATCAATATTGTGAAGGAATGCTTTTTTTGAAGGAAAAAAAGTCATTCTTCCTCCTATTTATTTAGAGCTAATATCTCATATTTAGGTTGGCTCTGAATTTCCGTAATCACACACTAGCAAGAATTGCTATATTGATCGCATGGATGTGTGACCGCCTAGCATTAGAAGAGAACTCACTGATGAAGCACTCCACGGGTAGGTGAAACCCGTCATTACATGAAGCGACTCATCCCCAGTGTAGGGTTCGGACCATACCCCGGCAGATAACAACCTAACTATCGAGATATCAGGAAATCGATTATCGGTTTTGGATACTGATACACTCGGTAGTAAACTGTTTTAAAATAAATAACTTTAAAAAAAATTATAAAGGAAATACAATAAAAAACAACTAAAATCAAAAAATAAACTGATAAATAGTTTGTAGCCTTCTTCAATCTACAAGGAATAATACATATTCGTGAGGTTATGGGAGATACACACTGAATAGAAATGATCTATTTTCTGTTGATATAGATTTATGCGGGCCAAAAAAATATGCTATTACTGGAAAACAAAACATATCTTCATTACATACAAACCATAACTTATATCTCTATTTTTTTTTCTTCAAAGTTTTGTTATCATAACTACGTTGAAAATCTAAAATAAAAAAATTATATCATCCCACTATAAAAAATAACAGAATTTTATTTACGATTTCTTATTTGAGAAGATCAACGTTATAAAAAACAAGTCATGTATTCATTATATATTATTTTGGTATTGTAAATTTTACAATGTAATAATGTTGTGAATTGTCATTTAATAACAAAATCATATCATGTTATTAAATAATTGAAAATATTTTCAATCAACCCCAATTAATAATTTTTAAATTAAGGAAATGGCAGTAATTGGAACTGCAAATTTCACATTCAAGAATGATTTATTCATACATTACTAAATTGTTTTACTTACTTTATTCTTCTTTCTCTGATAGAAAATTATACAATACATTAATTAATATTCTGTTTATTGGCTAAGTTCAACGGTTTGTCTCTTACAAATAAATATAATGATCAGCTAAAATGATCGTTATTATATTATATTTGTATTTACTGAATATTTTACTGTAATAGATATTCATAGCAAAGCTACTAGCATCATAGCACTCTGTTGTCATGGATTGACGAACCATCAAGCCCCAAGGATAAACTTCCAGGCGCCTTCTTGTCCAGTCATTCCTGATTTACCCTAGATCGATAGATCTACAGGCTAACTTCAACTGTTTGTCTCTTCTAAGTAAATATAATGATACATTATAAGGCATTCGTTTTGAAATTATTTACTTAGTTGAAAGAACAGAACAAATACATCTAACGTGACTTAAAAATATGTGGTTAATAAACTGATAAACGATGCCGAAAATTTGTCGTACATAACAATTATTACAGTCAAACATTACAGTGATTATTATTTGGATTAACAAGCAAAATTATAAGAAATAAGGCTACCATATAATTATAATTAGTACTATTTATAGTATTTATTATATATTCAAATATTTAAAATTAATATTACTACTAAAAATAACAAATGAATCTGCCGTTACGGAATAGTAACTTGATGATGATGCGTATGCTCATTGAGTAAATAGATCATAAACAAACATCATTCTATTAACAGATTCGACAACAAAAAAAGGAATTCTAACCAATCACAAGCAGTGGGAAATATCGTTGGTTAACCTACTAAACCACGTAACACTAAGTTTTGCAAATGTTTTTTTTTGTTTTGGGTATTTTCCTCGTATGTTTAGCTATCTAAGAAATATTTACCTGTATAGTAGTTTTTATTTATTTCTAACCATACATTGATTGCTATGTTAAAATTCATATTATGAACATATAAAATAACATTATGAATATATTATATTCATAATAATGTAGTCAATATTTAAACTATAATACCTTTTTTGATTAATAAGGATACTACAAAAAGCAAATTTTGTTTTAAACAATCAAAAGAGAGAATTGTTTATTTCCTGTAAAATTTTGTATTACGATAAGATGCATTTTTTTTTTCGTTGCAAAACTAAAATTATAAATAAAAGAAATAATTAGACATATAGAAGAATATTTGTGATAATGGTAACAAAAAATAAGCTACATATATATATATATATATATATTTAATAATGAAGCGTATAAACCTAAATGGACCGAAATGAATAAATGAATTAAAATAGGCAACGTAGGTTTTGATCTAAAATAATAAGGAATGGTCCGTCCAATCCTCTAAACAACATGGGAGAATATGATACATTTTAAAAGTATTAAAAGTTAAAATTGATCTTCCACAATAATTCTAAAATTAGTAACTTTAGTTTGCAATAATTAGTTACTACTGATTTATGGCGTATGTGTGTGAATATAGGTCAGAATGTAGTGCAGATGTACTGTTAGTGGTCACTGCTTCAATAGTAGCCCATTAGGATATTAAATTGTCATAGTAAGGGCGCCATGTTGGTAATGGTAAATGACTTCTCTGGCATAGTGTTTGTTGCTCTTGCCGAATGTAAAACTTCATTAATAGGTAAATCTAAATATTTATTGGAGACCAGTCAGGGTTTTAAAGGACATTCTAAAATATTTTACATTAAATTGGAGTTTCGTTGATTTTCATGTGTCCACTATTGTGCAAATGTGATGTTTAGTAATAAAGAAAGAAGAAATGTTATTTTTCAACTAACCTCTTATGGGCGACGAATGAAAAGAGATGTAGCTTTGCTTAGAAAAAAAATAAATAAATTTCTTTGTCTGCATCCACAGCCGGTTAATTCATCTTTTATAAATATAAATATATATTCAGTGAATTTTAATAACTCATTGGTGGGTATAATAGATCAATTATTGCCGGGGATTCTCCAGGCAACCGGAAATCACGTTGAGCTACTTCCGTTTTCTCTTACGGTTCTTGTGACTGTTCGTTGAAGTACAGCGGTGGCCAAGCTGCCTTATCTTTAATTTACTACAAATTGATAATTTTACAGCTTATTGTAGTTTGATAACTTATTGTCAAACATTTATCAAGTTATTCATTTATTTTTTTTTTGTGCTATTTCAGGTCACCAACCAGGTATTAAGGGTAAGTTTCCTGATAGTTTATAGTAATTCGTTGAAACAATCAGGAGATCAAAGACCATCGGGGATGGAAATTACCCTCTCTACTGGAAAACGTTATCAAGTCGATTCGCATTTCCAAACCTGCGCAAATGTGAATTTGCTTCCCGACCATCTCAATCCGAATTTCTATTGACCTTCGGAAGAGGTTGCCTTAAGACAAAATCGATAAATAATGTCTTCTAAAGTAGAGGATGTCTTTGCCAGACTGGTATTCTTCATTCATCGTTGATTTCTTATGGAGACTTTGTTACATACAGATAATTCTATTGGGTTGTTTCACATAAAATGTCCGATTTTATAATATTTGAAATACATAGAGGATTTTGCGAGTCTCTGTTGTTTACTTCCAAAGTTCACATATCATAATCAAGCAGTTACTAATCCTCTACTTTTTTTTTATAAACATTAGCTTCCCAATCAATTACACACTGTTTAGTATACCTTCAAATATGAACATAGAAACACGCGATTTTCGTGTAATATTTTTTTATGAGTTTAAACTAGGTCGTTCGGCAGCTGGATTGCTTATGACAATCAGCGTCGGTCAGGGCAGTGGTTAGACATCGACGAAAGCCCAGGAAAAATGCCAAAACCAAATTTGCACCCGAAAAAATTGATGGTTACAGTATGGTGGTCCATGGCTGGAATCATACATTATTCCTTTTTGCCTAGAGGTGAGACCATTACCTCTACAACCTACTGCAATGAAATTGGCCAAATGCACGAAAAATTATTGAAAAAACAACCTGGATTGGTAAATCGGAAGGGCCCTATACTCCTACACGACAACGCTAGACCCCTATTTGATAGAAAGAGCTCACGAAGTTCTTCCGCACCCCATATTTCCCGACTTGTCTCCAACAGAATCGGAATTTAGACAACTTCTGCAGCATTCAATGACCAGTAGCCAAATCCGGGATAAAAAGTTGTCACGTGGGAATACGTTATAAGGTAATAAAAAATCCCTTTACCTTGAAAAAGGAGGGTAGAAAATTGCTATATCCTGAAATATTCGGTTAAGAAGGCTTTAAGACAAGAACTCGACAAAATACTGAAAAGAAAAAAAAAAGAGGGTTTGGCTTTAACACTCGACAAACTGAAAAGAAAAAAACAGATATCATATGAAACATGGGACCTTAAAAGA
This sequence comes from Euschistus heros, assembly GCA_003667255.2. Lineage (NCBI taxonomy): Eukaryota > Metazoa > Arthropoda > Insecta > Hemiptera > Pentatomidae > Euschistus > Euschistus heros. Next base: position 762,746 of record RCWM02000035.1, on the reverse strand, counting down.
AAAGGCAAAATGTAAAAATGATCAGTAACGAGAAAAAAGTCAGTTTTAAAACGCCGAAAACAGGAAGTTGGATGACCAGGCAACAAGAACACAAGAAGCAAACCAGGCTGAAGAATTTTAATTCAACAAATACACACCCACGGAAGTCAATATCAATACAAATCAAGTAGAAAATAAATCTGGTGGAGATAATACGGTTTCTGAAACTTTACTGGCAATAAAGAAAGGTAAATATAAAAGATCCTACAAATGTTTTAACAATGGGCTTAAAGGTTGCCAGAAGTTTGTCATCTAGAAAAATTAGTTTATGATCTAGAGAGAAAAGAAGTGTGTTTTCTAGAGAGGTGATATACTGAAAACATGGAATCCTGTGAAAATTATTGGACAACCCGGTAGTAGCTTGAGGACATAGAAACAAAAACAATAAAAGATAATCTCTACTGTCTTAAATATGTTCCACTTATAAATCACTAATTATAATTTGAACAAAAAATTAAAAAAAAAAAAGAAAAAGAAAAAGTGAAGTAGGTACCTAATTTTCAGTGTATTTGGAAGAATAATGTTCTAAACAATTTTCTAGTTCAATGAGATAATATGAATAAATTTGGTAAAACGGGATGCAATGTCTAAATTAAGTGATAACTAGCCGTAAAGTAGTTAATTAATTAAAACTTATTACAAAACATATAAGCTTTTCATTTGTTAAATTGAGAAACTGTGTACCTGGGAAATTGTTTGTAATAATGATATGGAGATAATGAATTTGATTTATAATAATAATTTATAATTCTCTCTAAACATGGAATATTGATCGTTTGAATAGATTATGGTATATTATGTTATATGTTACACAACATAAGTCATATTCAGTCAGAATTTAATAAAATAAAGAACTTGTATAAAATGAAGCATGTATAAATTATTTAATATATATAATCATTATTCAGATCGCAGATCATCTATGTTGAGCTATAATTTAGTTTCTTACATCTGGATTTTGTCCTCTTCCACAAAAACATGGCTTTATTTTGATGAACAAGGAATTTAATTTTAACTAATAAATTAGAATATATCCAATTTTAAAATAAATTTGTTCTTCTTAAAATTGTAGGCTCCACTTGGACCTTGACCTCCATCTCATTATAATCTGCAATGCAAAAAGTCTTCATATCCTCCATTCGCAGCAAAATTCATTTTAAACATGTGTACTAGGACCATGCAAATAAATATCTCTTTACATGTTCCCTTATGTTCATGGTTAATCGTTGTTCAGGTTGATTCATATTTCCTTTGATCTGCATCATATTTAGTAAGCGTCGTTTCCTAATAACCATACGTAAAAGCAATATATAATATAGATAACTCAATAGAAAACAGTTTGAGATTTATAAAAAAGTATTAAAACTATTTTTTCCCAAAGAGGATATTTATATTGCAATGAATTCAATTCAAAAGTTTTTCTTTAAAACACAACAGACAATTAACTAAAAAAATATACTTAAATAGGTTCCAGTTTCGAATAATCTTGTTTATTATTATTTTAAATATGAAAAATGAAATATCTATTAAAAAAACAAAAAAAAAAACACGATTAAGTTCAGTCCAAATAAGCCATTTTAATTCAAATTGACTTACGTTTATATATTTTTTTAAATTTGCTCTTATGTCTATAAAGTATTTTATTAAGTAACTTTAAAGATATAATATATTTTTTACTAATACAATGGCAGCTATTATTATGACGGCTATTGTCGGAATCACTGTTCCAACTTTCCTTCATTACGCTCATATTCATAACTTGTTCTTAACCTTGGAATATCTTTCGACGATTAAGTAATGACTGAAGTCGATTTCAAAAGAATTATTTTGTTTCTTTTTTAAAGCAGAAACTGCAGTTTCATGACGATTAAGCTTTTTTTGAGGAGTTTCACTGTAATTAGAGTTTTTAGGTCCTATGATGAAATAAGATTAGATTATCTTGTGGGAATATCTTGTTTCCTCCCATTGGCAAAACAGGCGAACATCAGGTTCAAGATTGCGGAGGCAACTACGTATTACTGGTATTACACAGGTCGAATTAGATGTTATGGATGTAAGTGTAGGTACATGTCCATTGGTTCCGGTGTTCACTGCAGGCGTAAGCGTATTTCCGATGAATATTATTTGTCATCAGTTCATTCATTGCTAATAAATTCATTGTCTAGCCGTCCTTGTCTTCGTGAGATTTTTAATTATTTGATTCTAATCTAAATCACCTAGTTCATGTCTTGATAAAACCATTAAAAAATAAGGTAAAGCTTTTTCATGTATTTGTTATAAAAAACCAAAGCAACGAGGAAATAGATTCCGTGCTCTCATAAGCAAAGATCTTAGATAACGGTGACTAATAATTTAAGTTTTATTTTATGTTTTTTCGATAAATATTTTGTACTGTTTGTTATAATTGAGCATTATTTCATCAATGATGTTTTCACCCATAGCAATAATTTTTAACCTGGTTAATTGCACTGATCAGGTGTTTAAAGGTTACATAAAGCATAATAGGACATCTGATTTCTAATTTTAATTTATGATTTGGTAATCCAGAAAGAGAATATTAACAAACCCGTACTGCATTATCAGTGCTTACAGCTAAAGGCCAATGGATCATATTTTTACATGCAATATCGACTAAGATTTTGATTTGAAAATAATTTTTATTCAGCTAAAATAATTTAATTTGGTAGGATTTTAGTTTATAGCTATAAAAGTATATGACAGTGTAGTAAACCTTTTTTCTGCCATCCAACATGGTACATTAAATTTTTATTCCTAAAGGTTTCTAGGACTATGAAAATGATGTAGGTAAAATTTGGTACAGATGTGTTTAGCTAGTTGATTTTCAAACTTCATTGGGATCCATATGTCGTACCTTATATTTAAATATTTTCTAATAATTAAATTTAATATATTTTATTACCGATTTCAAGCTCTATATAACACGGTATCTTTGTAACCTCTCATATAGAATGGTGGTTGCAACCTGTCGGTCAATTTTCACCTTTATCCACACATTATTACTTAATTTATAACAAATTAATTAAAAATCGTTAGATTACTTAACGTTCCTAGTACTATAAAGGCGACGTGGTTACAGATTTGTTTAGTAGTTTTCGCTGTTAGTGATCACAAACTAGAAATTGCTTGTCCTTTTATGCAATAGTATAGATATTGGAAGTTGTAATTTCTGATATAGAGGTGAACCATAAATATTTAACCGTATTTTAATTGAAATTCCGTGACTTGCGAACCACCAGCTGTCAGTGTTTCAATGGTTTGCGTATTTAATTGGAAAATGGACCTACAAGAGATTATTTGCTGAACACAACAGTGTTCTACTTAAATTCTCGGAAGGACTACAATTATTATTGAGACAAATTAGTAAAATCAATATGAACCAAGAACCCGAATACTGATGGAAGCAAGGCATGCTGTGCGTTGAACAGAACAAGGGTAAAGTAAGAACAAAGCCAGAACCCCTCGAGGGTGGCCTTGTAAATTAAACCCAAGCCATACAGCCAACTCGGGCTTGAAAAGAAAGAATCCTTCAAGAAGATGGATTTCATTGATTGGTGCAAAAAGTGATGAAGATAGCTCTTAACACACTGCTTGAGTGAAAATAATAAACTGCCCATAAAAGTTATGAATATCCCATCGTAAGCTAACCTAATGTAGCATTTATTTAATAATTATAATCTAAATTTACTTATTCCTAATTATGTATTAATGAATAAAATATGACTCAAGTTTTAAAGCAATTAAATAATAATATAAAAAAAAAAAGAATGAAAAGGAAAACAAAATGTTCTAATGGTCTATTAGTAGGTCCTTTGAATCCATTGAGTAAGCCAAGACAGTTGTAGTCCTGAAATAGCCATCTGATACGGATCTCGACTTGGTGGGGGAGTTATATTTGTCGAGGGGAAAATCCACCTCCTGTAACCAAGAACCCCGAAACCCGGCAATGAGATAAACATCCTACACTCCTTACATCCGACCAATCAATAAGGTAAGGCTATTCACAACACTTACTGCGGAGTCGACCGTCGCCTGAGCATTGCGTGGCAGTCGGGCATCCAACGCTCTACTGCCAACCTCAATCTTCCCGGGCCGGAATTAGATGTAGGACGCGTCCGATCACACTCACGTTATACTTTATATGTATCTATAAATAAATTATGTATTAAGCCAAACCTGTCATCTCAGCAAATCTACAAAACGCGAGTTCAACTAACAGAACTGTCTTTATGACATTTAAATATGTGGTAGAGTGATTTTATTTTTGGAATTAAGGACGAACTGTGTCACTGAAATTCTTCCAAATCTAAATAATCACTTCCTACACAGTTATGGAAACGGTATATGGTATCGAAAACCAATACAAATGTATAATTTGAAAATCACGGAATTGGTGATCTTTCAAGGACTGGTTTATGGAATGTTTACTGCCGATTTATAAATGCCACAGTAAGGAATTCCTGGTTTACTGCGTTCACATCACACAGCTGCCAATAATCATAGAAATAATTAGAAAAGTAAAGATACATTTAAGAAATCTAGAAGTTTATATACTACTAGCATTCCCCGTCGCGGCTTGCTTGTGATATGATAATTGCAGCTGATTGAGGTTTTAGGTATATATAATATATAAACTTTTTAACCATAATATTCGTAGGTGAAATTATAGCACTTTCGTACAAACAATAATACAGTTTATTCGATAAATCTGAAACAAATAAATAAATTTCAAAAATAAAATCCTTGACCATACTCACTATCCTACCTACTTCTTCATCTACAGTTATATCCTCTGCTTAGTCTCCAATTTTTAGTAAATAAATAGGAAATTCAGGGTCTCCTCCAGCAAGATGTACTATCATATTTCTTTTCGGTAATTATAGTTGTTCAATGTTATTCCAAATACATGAAGACTTTAAAAATGCTGTTACTGTATTGGCTTTAGAACCTTTTTGAGTCAGATAAAGTCTACCGAAATAATAGCCAAAAGTGAAGGTAATACCGCCAACTAACTTATCGTTCGAGGATATTTTTTTTAACACCTACTGTTATATAAGGAATTAAATTATCCAGAAAGTCCATGAAACATGTTTTTACTCACAATATAAAAAATCAAAGGGTCGAAATTTTGATTTTTCAATATTTTATCTATTTCATCTGGTTGGATCATAATTTCTAACCATAAAAGTATATAAACATCGTATCTGCAACTCAAGACTGTACATTTAAATTATTATTAGTAGTAGACTTTAGTAATGCAAACCTTCCTAGAATTTTGAAGATGTTGAACTTAAAATTAGATGCAGATAGTTTTGCCTTTGTAAACTCTGTTGTAGAATGGCGGGCGCTAGCCACATATCGGTCGATTTTTAAACTGCACTGGGCTCGACATGTCGCATAATAATTAAATAAATAATCACATTATCATAATTTTCTAGCTCTATATAACACCGTATATTTGTTTACCTCTCTCGAATGGTGTTCGACACCTGTCGGTATGTTACCAAATTTCACTGCGCACCATATATTTATCACTTTTTATGAGAATGTAATTAAAAATCTGTACATTTTATTATTGATTGGACTTTGAAGATGGTGTCGTTAAAATTTGGTAAAGATTAGTTCATTAGTTTTCGTGGTTAGTGATCACAAACGAAAAATGATTTTTCCTTTTATACAATAGTATAGATAAATATATTTTTATAATTTGGCTTGATTGTATAAAAAAGAAATAGTAGTAACCAAGAAAACTTTTCCGCTACTTCTAAAACTAATTAATCTTTATTTTATTATTGCAGTACTGAGCAAAAAAAGAAGAAATGAAAAAAAATAAAAACCACTATTACGAACAACCTGCTGCTCTCTGAACAACAATACTGAAGGAAAAAGCTTTGGGAAGAAAAACAAGTAACAATTCTTTTCATTTATTCAAGTGCTCTTTCTTGATATGTGTTCTTAGAATCAATATTAAAACGTCGAGGGAGAAAGTAATATAGGGAACATGATTCAATCACTAAACTTGTACCTTAGTTTTTACACCAATGCGAACACTAAAAAATTTACTACCCTTAAAAATGAAATTATTTATTAAGTAGTAATAAAATTATTGAATTTCTTCAGCTCAGAATTAGCATAGAATTCGCACATGACTATTTAATATCATAAAAATCTTAAAAAATCATCATGGATATTCATTCAACTTTACACGATCGAGTTTGAAAAATACTTGTATTGTAATGAAAATGATGATTTATTAGACAAATTTTTGATCGTGTAAGATCTGCTTTGTATTATAATATAGTTATATTAAAATATACTCTTTTTTTTCTTATTTCTTATTAGAAATTTACTTTTATATTGAAAAAGTACATCCAGTAAATACGCGGCAACTAAACTGCAGAATAAAGACTTGTAAAGGGGCTACCCAATGGTTGGAAGAAAATCCTGAAGCCATTTTCTTTTCAGACACCTCGGAGGATTGCCAGAAACGGAACGGCAATGAAGTGGATTTGCGTGAGAATTTAGTTTATTGTGAAAGGATAGGTATCTTGGTTCGAGTTAATTCAGCGACATATGGGATACTAAGGTCATAGTGGATCAGTTCATTTGTGATAAAGTAAGAAACATTAAGGATTTTGGATTGGATGATTGGAATGATTAGATGCTGGAAGAATTAAATGGTTTGATGGAACCCCATAACTCTATACCGTAAGTCCAAATAGAAATAATAATGGTCATACAAATGAGTTTTTTCTATTGGATCGGGAGATAAGAACGTTTGCCAATTAAGTTGCAGCTTGTCTTTTCAGCCTTGTGTGGGGGATCATGTGAGTCTCTTGTATAGATAAAACCCAAGGTATCATATTTGTTCAACATTATTTAATGATACTCCTGTAAGGATATATGAGGACATTGTGAGGTAGGTTTTAGACGCAGGATAAAGGTTATTTGCTAAGATTTACTGGGATTTATTTGAAATCTCCAGTTATGGAAACCAACTTCAAAGGAAGTAGTAAGTGATTGGAGGGTCTGTGATATTAATATATATTATATATTTCCTTTAATTTTTTTTTTTATTACTTGTAAAGAAGATTGTTTGGTTAGTAATATTTTTCCATGGCCCTTACTCTCTAATGATGTCATATCACCAATACTAATAGTAGAGGAAAAGGTGTAAAAAGCACCCTCTTTTGTTTTTGATTTGAAGTTGCTTTCAACTTGAAAAATTCTAGATTTTTGTCTTTCATTCACTACTATAACAAGTTATGTGAGAAGGCAAAACAATGATTAACATCAATTAATTAATTTCAAAAACGACGATTTATAAAAATCTTTCAAAATAATACCAGAACAATTGGGGTGTAAACATGGGTCCTCTTCGAAAAATTCACCAAAAATAGTTTAAAACAATACAAACGGTATAGAATGTATTTATTACAGGAAGAAAAAAAATATTTACAGAAATCGCAATCATAACTGGCTCTTTCAGCCCCGGCACAATCTAAGTTGCCATATTTGGCATAACACATTTTACCACACCTCTCCCAGCGTGTCTTCAGAGAACTTGGCATAACAAATGATGGAAGTTGTACCGCTTGAGTCTGGTTTATGCCCACCGTTGACATCTAGAGTGTTATCATAATCGTTGTCCTCAAGGGGAGGGTTATTGTAGCTTGATGAGTCGTATCATTGCGAGGGTCGATTTTTTTTTTTTTAAAGACATTTCCTCTTCCCACCCCTAGCCGTAAGTACACCATCTTGAAAGCACTTTTGTCAAGCGACTTGGTCAACTGATGCTTGAAGTGGTTCAACAGTGAGTAGTGGTTCTCTACTAATGTTGGGAACAGGAGATAAGTCGAACTGAGAAATTGCCCTTGAAGTTACCGGAGAAATAGGGGCCTATACTTACACCAAGAAAGGATGCCCATATTTACACTAACTCCACCTTAGAAAGATGGCCACTTTCACATGTAATCTAAAAGCGAATTAATGTGTACTTCAAAAAGTAGCTTAAGATCTTCGTTTTCAGGACATAAATAAACATACGAACATGAAAAGAACACGATTTCACATGCCTCTCAAAAGTTTACAGTACATAATAAACACCAATTTTCACTATAACTCACACTGCTTCCACGCTGCTTGAAGGAATGGTTCCAACTCCACTCTACTATCTTATAAATATAAACCAACTTTCCTATTACAAAACCTTCGAAAAATAACAAAAGCAATATAGTTCATTTAGAATATAACGTCACACAATGACATGGGTTTAGTAAAATATTCGTTCTCAAAAAATTTAAAATATTTTACTATTCTAGTCAAATCGTAATCTAGTCCAATTCCCCTTCCCCCAAATTTCCTACCCAGGGTTCAACTACTGTCTCTTTAATCAATGGATCTCCTGTCTTACTGCCTAATTTGTATTTACTTATATTATCATTTTTAATACAGCTCTTTTTCTTTGATTAAATTTTCATGAAATCATAATTTTCAATCGATGCTTATGCACAATTTATACTATTAGATAAAAGGATAAGCCAAATTAGGAAATCTAATTTACAGTATACAAAATGAAAGTACCTCCATAAAACTGCAAAGAATGCATAAAAAAACCTACCGAGATTAAAAATATATCTATTCTATTATTTGAAAGGACAAGCAATTTTTCGTTTGTGATCACTAACCGCGAAAACTACTTAACCAATTTCTACCAAATTTTGACCACATCATCTTTAAAGTTCCAAGATGGTTTAGCAACAATAAAATATACTATTCCCTTTTAATTTGCTCTTAAAAAAACGATAAATATGTGGTGCGCAGTAAAGTTTGAAAATTTACCGGTAGGTGGTGAGCTTTATTCTACATGAGCTACAAAGAAAAGGTGTTATTAAGAGCTTGGAATTGATAATAAAATTTACTTATATTTAATTTAAAAATTTGCATTTATTAAAATATGTGGAGCGACGTGTAGATTCCAGTGAAGTTTTAAAATCGACCGCAGTTAGCGCCATTCCCCAATAGAGTTGGCAATGTTAAAACAACTGAACCCATCGGTATCAAATTTTAACTAAACCATTTTTGATAATTTTGGAAGATTTAGCAGTCATGTAATTTACAATAATACAAATTTAAATGTACAATGTTCAGTGGCTCAAACGTGGTTTGCCACACTGTCAAATGTATGGTTAGAAATTAACATCCAGCCAGATTATATCAATAAAATTATTATTGTCAAAAATTATTATCAAAATGTCGATCCTTTGGTTTTTTATAAGTGTGTAAAAATATGCTTCTTAGTAGTCTCCGTCCATCTGGATTACCAAATCATACATTAAAATAAAAAATTGGATGTCTGATTATGCTTACCACGTTTTATTTTAACCAGGTTAACCAGTACTGCTATGCGTGAAAATATATTTAAAGAAATAATGCTCAATTTCATACTTCAATAAAAGTTTTATATCGATAAACAAATAAAACGTCAATTATAAGTAACATTATCTAATTTCCTTAGGATGCTTGTTATATTGCAATAAAAGAAAATTAAATAAACAATTAAAAAAACAAAACACTGATTATTGATATTCAATACAGGCAATATGTTATGAATACAAATAATGGATAAACTTCTCAATTTAACTGTCTGGATTTAATTAAATCTTCTTCAGAGCATATATAAACTATTTAGATTTACATATAAACCACCAGTGGGAACTGTATAAACTGTTTATCTAAGCAACCTCAGAGATAGCTAGGTGTGGGGAAATAAAGTGACAGGACTATGACAGCTCCTGTCGCTGTGACACTCAGATATAATTCACTCCTAAGTACCAATAAGACTTGTGAATCCATCAACAACTGCTCCCCTGCATTTAGGTTACTGTATCATATCGTTATAATAGTTTTTAGCAGATAATTTCATCATATTGTTTTCCGAACCCTGTCGGTAAACACAATATGATTATTGATGATTTGTTAATTGGGTGAAATTATCTGCTAAAAACTATTATAACGATATGATACAGTAACCTAAATGCAGGGGAGCAGTTGTTGATGGATTCACAAGTCTTATTGATACTTAGGAGTGAATTACATCTGAGTGTCACAGCGACAGGAGCTGTCATAGTCCTATAAGCTAATAAGTGGGATTACTGTGACAAAACACGTTTAGAAAGTTACCTCCTCATATAAAGAAACTTTAAATATATATAAATTTAGTTTCTTTAGTGAGATTAAAACAATAGTAAGGTAAATAAACCTCCTTCATTTATCAATCAGGGCCAATAGCTCATTCATTAAAAGAAATCAGGACAAAAATATTGCTTTACAAGTAATAAAGCTTGGAATTTTTGTTCGAACCTAAAACGTTAAACAATTTGTGTAATGTCAAGACTGTCATATTTCAGTCTTAAATTTTTATATAATTAATTTGACCAAATTTCGCCACTATTCTTAGGTCAGGGTTTTACAAATTTTTAAACTTTTTTTTTTGGCCGTCTTCGCTCCATCCTAATGTGTATTGTGATATTTTTCACAAATGCGTGTGTACAAAATGATTATTCTTTGTAATTGTTTTAGTTAGTTTGTATGAAGAACAATATTCCATATTCCACTGATCCATGTTGAACAGATCCGCTACCTAGGGCTCCAACTGGACAAACGTTTAACTTTGAATATCCATACAAGACTGAAACGACAAGAATGCTTGTCTTTTTCTACTTCAACATTTAAAAGACAAACGCTCTAAGGTGCTGATTAATTACAAAAGACTCATTAACATGACAGTTATTAGACTTTTTTGGACATACATAAGAGTTGAGATCTGGTTATCTACTGAACCATCTAATTTATCTCGTATCCAATCCTTACAATCCAATATCTTCCGAAAAACCCTTAATGCTCCTTACTATGTTACAAATAAACTTGTCCTTAATGTTTCACATGTTACTGATTCAGCCCAAAACGGATAACTATCCTTTCATAATAAACTCCAAACATTCGAATCCGCTAGTCTCTCAATTCTTCCCATTCCATTGCTGACAAACCTCCGAGAAGTCCGGAAATAATACGGCCTCGGGACTTTTTTCTTGTTTTCTTGTTTCTAATCTTTTTATATATCTTGATTTTCCTTTTTCATGGTTCACATTTTTCTTCAATAATTGCTTAGTTTTCTTTTTGTTCTTCTTCTTCATTTTCTCAACTGACACATCTGTTATGTTTTCTTCAACTTTAGTTGATTCTTCATCTTCTTGGTTATTTACATTTTTATTTATATTTTCAATTTCGGTATCTGTTTTTAGATAACATCCTTCTGTAGACTTAATATGTTCTTCTATATTGTCATTAATATCGCTCCAACTACTCACACTATCACTTTCAATATTTTGTAACTGTGAATTTGTTTCACTACTTTCATTGTCAAATTTTATATTTAAATAATTAGAATCTATTTGTTCTATATCAGAAATATATAATAGTCCATTAAATAGTTTAACCAAGTAAAACGTTATTTATAATTTAATAGGCAATTTTGGGCTTGGATTTGTTGTTTAGTTGTTTAATAAAATCCAAATTAAATAATATCAACTGTGGAAGCTAAAAGGTCAACTGAAAATAGTTTTAATCCAACAGTGATGAGATTTGGTGAGTGTGATGGTGAGGGGCCTGGGGTCGTAATAGGTGGTTGGTGGTTGGATCTTGTTTCTTGACGAGGAAACAATGATGTGAAGAGATTTGATTAGATAACAATAAAAATTACAGGATCACTAGGAAAACAATATCAATGTTTTCCATTAATTGAAAATAACTTATTTTATTACTCGATTGTTAATTATTGAGTAAATTAGGTATATAATTATTTATTATTTGTTCCATTTCTGAGGATCGTTGTACTCTGGATTAGTCCAGAGGCCTCGAACAGGACAACTGGTATTTAAGTATAATATTCTATGTGCGGGTATAAAATATTTATTTATTCATATGTTTTTACACGAAAAGAACCAGTAAAAAACCTACTGCCAGGGCAATTTCCTCTACGCGAGAAACTTTTGACGATTTGAGAGCTAATTCGCATAGTGGCACCCTGCGGCTGTTCTGTTAGACTACTTTAACAATTTCAAAACTTGGTTCCCTTCGTGTGACTGATTGGTTTTATATACCGCAATTTAAGAATGATTCATTCAAGTTAGAATGGATAACTTACCCACTAAAAATAACTTCTTGTTAGAGCCAACTATGGTTTCCATGATGCCCAACCTATTCTGAAAGGAAAGAACAAAACAATATACGGAGCCTATAGGTCCGTTATATCACAGGGAAAAAAAATCTTTTAGAGACATGGCGATTGCATGAGACCAACCCATATATTTTAAACAGAACATTGACCAGTATTGAAAAATAATTAATCTTCAATATGCCTTAAATTTTAAGGTTTAGGAAAATAACTATATTTGTATATTCTTAAATATTGTTTTTAATTAATCATAATAAATTTATGAACAAAAAATTATTTTAACTACATAGTAAAGCTCAGCTATTTTTTTTTAAAGCCATACATTACAAAATGTATTAGAATAAAAACCATGAAACAATATTGGATCTGCAACATTTAACGATTTATAATTTAGTTATTTTTGAAGCGAATTAATGTGTAAGAAAAGAACTTCCTTACATCATTAATTAATTGAATAAAACATGTTATAGCGAAGCAAGACCGTAACGAATAAAGGAAAAATGTTCAAAGCCTTTTTTTAGAATCCCCAATTAAACTTAATAGAATTTTTCAAAATGCAACAAGGTGGAAGATCCAGGTTATTGAAACTTGCATAATACTGGGCAAACAATTTGATTCGTATCGGAAAATAATTTATTTTAGCTAAGCAAGAATTCCACATTGTCAACTGACTAAACCTCTGTTGTCCCTTCCCTCCCCCCAATTATTCACCTCAGTTTCTCTTGAAAAAGTTCTGAAGGAATGTAATCATGCAATTCAAAGCGTTACCACTATTAACAAGTGCTAAATACTACAGACTATTCTCCATTGTGAACAACTATTACTACTCAGGATCTAGTTGAAGAACCTGAATAGCGGATTAACGTTCTCCTGAATTCATGAGTTGGGCACGCTCTCACTACAAGCACTTATTCAGGCGAAGTCACATGTTAGGGTAACCTTATCTAAGGTAGAGGGAGCTCAAAGACCAGTGGTCTCAGGAGAAAGTAAATGGAAGAAGAATATTCCATATCCTCGGCTAACCATTCGCTGTTGGACGAGTAAGAGTATAAACTTCAGAAGGTTAAAATGTATTTTCAACCTTACTAGGGATGGAAATCGACTCACGATATATCGCAACGTATCTTATGATATAATGCTTTATTGATATTATAATGATACAACATGCAGCTACATATATTAAAAAAAAAGTAAGAAAACCTTATAAAAGAGGTTTACGTATAGGAAAAAATTACAATGTTTAATGTTTTCAATGCGATTTTTCCAATTTTACTTAAGCTGTCAGGGAAATATGTTGCTACTGTTTCCACTTCAGTGCCAACAGAGCGATTATTTTCTAGAGCAGGGTGAACCATCACGAACGAGGAATAAGTTAAGTAGACAAATTTAGAAAAAATATATATATACTTTTCTTACAATCCAGTGATGACGATACGTGGAAATTAAATTGTTGACCTCTTAATACTGATATCTAAACATATATACATAGCACTAACTGTTTAATAAACTAATTTTAAATTTTAAATCCTAACCCTTCAAGAATGGTGTCAAAAATGGAGAATCAAAATAAATTCAAAAAAATCTCACCAAATAACCTTTACCCTTCGTCGCAAACCCACAACTTCCTGTCCTACAGTATCCTTTAATGATATTCCACTAATCCCTCATGAACAGATCCGTTACCTAGGACTCCACTTAGACTAACGTCTTACTTGGAATCCACATACAAGACTAAAAAGATAAGAAAGTGCCCGTCTTTACAGATTACTTCAACATTTATTAGACAAACATTCAAAGCTCCCAATTAAGTACAAAAGAGTAATATAAATGACTGTGATTTTACCTATCTGGACGTACGGAGGTAAGCTTTGGTGCTCCACTAAACCATCCAATTCATCTCGTATCCAATCCTTACAATCCAAAATCCTTCGAAAAATCCTCAATGCACCTTACTTTGTCACCAATAACCTTATCCATTAAGATCTTAATGTTCCATATGTTGCTGATTTAGCCCAAACCAGATATCTATCCTTTCATAGTAAGCTCCATTACCACTCAAATCCCCTAATTTCTCAACTTGCTTCTAACACCATTCCTGATAATCCTCCGAGCGTCTGAAAAGGAGATAGCCCAAGAGACCTAGTGTACAATTTTTATTAAAGTGCTACTGATGAGTAGTTCTTTTGAAGTTTTGTCATGTTATTGTAATATTTAACAGCACATTTACTTGATGTATAAATTTTGTACAGTTGTAAATTTCAATAAATTGTAAAAAAAATAAAAATAAATAAAAATAATTTGAAATAGTTGTGTTTCTATTTATGGTATAAAATAAATTAAGGTACCAACATTGAACCAACCACTGCTACCACCCAAAATGTCTTTATACAGCAAAATACAAAAAAAAAACAAACTAAAAAAACAATAACTAAATAAATATTGAAAGTTGTGTTGTTAACTTCTGATAAACTTTTTTTTTCTTTTTTTTAGTTTATTTTTTATTGAATTTATATCACAATCTACAATAAGTATTGTAGGTAACAAAAATCCATTTACACAATATGTACAATGAAAATTTCTCACATTAGAGAAGTGGAAATAAATTAACACAAAATTCATTTTAGATGAATCTGTTCGAAGTAATAACTAAAATTAGCTAAAACAAATAAACAGGTATGACATTTTAACGTGATTGGAATATTTAAAATGAAATAAAAAAAACAACGATATATCGATATTTTTGGTCACCGATGTATCTTATATCGAATTTATGAGCTCAAAATATATGATATTTTCCTACGATAACCATCCCTGTTATGGATGGTAGCTATGTATATTGGAATATCAATTGCATTATTGGAAGCTTCTACACGGAAGTTGTATCATAAACATAAAAAGTAATGTGATCTTCAATGTGTGATTGGTAAGCCACTATGTGATCAATATTTTACGGATTGAATCTCCGATTAGACCTAATAAAACTATAGTAAAGCGATTAGAATTTTACGATTTTCGTTTAATGAAAATTTACAAGAGATTAATCAAAGAATCATATTATGTTGGATGTTATAAATTAAAAATTGTGAGAGTACTGTAAGTGCAATGATGAATTAAAAAAAAAAAAATGAAATGACAGTTGACCGCTTTATTGACATTGATTAACAAAGACTATTCAACCTTCTTGGGTCAATTGGCCTGAGTGGAGCATCAACATCCACGCCGAGCTTCTCTTCGCTGAGAAAAGTAACTTACATAACACTAAATAAGGAAATGTGAAGAATCGCTTTTAGTTTCTTTATTTAACAAAGTTTGCGATTATGTGGCAAAACTAATGTTATCACCTAACCTAACTAAAGAATTATAATAATTTTAATTATTTACGGGTTAGCTTAATTTGAGTTGCCATTATTTACAAAATGTTGGATAGCTAATTTATATATTTAAGACTTTTCATCGAAGTCTTACAGGTACACTGTTTTTTGTTGTAACTGAAATATTTTTTAAATTGGGTATAAGTATCGAGAATCAGACTACATTAAATTAGACTCATGGACTAACTTCTACATTACACAAGGAATCACAGGACATGCGGCAATAAACAGTTACTTTTATCGATTCAAAATAAGAGATTCGTTCTTATGTCCTTGTGATTTCACACAAGAACAAAATATACACCACCTCATATATGAATGCAGACTACTCACTGACAACAGAACTATACTACAGACAAAAACAGTACAGAAACTAGGACATTGGCCGGTGGATGATCAATGTATGATAAACAATTTATTTGAAGATTTCAAAATCTTTCTTAAAAATTTCATACTAAAAATGGAGGATATAAATATGACTTTTTTTTTATATCATTAAATATTGTTACATTTTTTCTATTAATTTTTTATTTTTTAAGGATTTCTGATGATAAAATAACGTCGTTGCTTGATTTGGTTGAATGTTGATTTATTTATATTATATAACTTCTTGTTATTTATTTTATTTTATTTTTCTTGTTTATTCTTTATATTGAACTTTCGACACATGTACTATGTATATGTATAGGTAAAATAATAATCAAAACAAAAATTAAAAATAATATGTACATTGTATACTTTTAAGTATGGTGTGTACAGAAATAAATAAAATCTCTTCCAATAGTGTAACTGCTGAAAGAAAAACACTAAAAAAGTATCGAGAATCGAGAATTCATATAAATTTCATTTTTTTTTTTCATTTATTGATATTTACAACTGTACAAAATAATATACATTAAGTAAATGTGTTAATAGTTTTTTTTTTTTTTTTTTTTTTTTTTTTTTTTTTTTTTTTTTTTTTTTTTTTTTTTTTTTTTTTTTTTTTTTTTTTTTTTTTTTTTTTTTTTTTTTTTTTTTTTTTTTTTTTTGTGATGGGAGGAGGAAAATCTTGCATAAGACGAAATGGACCATGTGAGAGGCCACAACAGTATGGCATGTAAATAACTTGTGACTCACTAGTAGCACTTCAATAAAATCTACACTAAAAGGTCTTCTTTTCAGGCGCCTCGGAGGAATATCGGGAATGGAGAGGGAAGAAAGTTGGGAAACTAGTGGATTGGAGTGGTTATGGAGCTTACTATGGAAGGATGCATATCTGGTTTGGGCTAAATCAACAACACATGGAACATTAAGATCTTTATGGATAAGTTTATTGGTGACAAAATAAAGAGAATTGAGGATTTTTCGAAGGATTTTGGATTGTAAGGATTGGATACGAGATGAATTGGATGGTTTAGTGGAGCCACAAAGCTCAACTCCGTACGTCCAAATAGGTCTTATCACAGGCATGTAAATGAGTCTGTTGTAATTTATTGGAAGCTTTGACCGTTTGTCTAGTAAATGTTGAAGTTTAGTTTTAGTCTTGAATGTGGATTCCGTTTGTCTTAGGTAGCGGATCTGTTCAACAGCGATTACTGGAATATCATATATAAATTCCATAGAAATTTTTTATGTATCTCCGCTGCATCAGAATAAATAAATCTGCAAATTTAGTAGTTCTATCAAGTATTATATCCAAAATACAGAAAAAATTGTTTTGGGTGATTATTTTAAATACAATTTCTTTAAATTAAATGTCAAAATAAAGTTTATGGTTAGTAAATTACACTCACTCTATAGTAAGTAATTTTGTCTTAAAAAACATATAAAAGGTAGTAAAATTACATTATTAAGTGAAATAAAATTATAGAATTAGTTAAAGCCTAGTTATTTAGGAATTATATTGTTAGATATGAGTTAATCAACTAGGACATTAATGGTATAGACCACCGGTAACTTAGCGTTTTTGATTATTTTAAATACATTATTAAAATTAAATCTAAAAATTATTATTTCTGAAACAAATAACAATACCTTCAGTATCCGAGTTTAAGAAAAGACTTCCATATCCTTTCAAAGCAGAATACAAAGGCAACATAATTAAAATATGACCAGATGGTGGGATACAGCAGGTTTTTCTCGTTTGCAAAACTGACGGCTAAGCTTGTTGTACAGAGGTGGAGGAGCTTAAACATGTGTGATGAAAAAAGTAAATTCTTGTTTTAGGGTATTGCGAGTCTAATTTGGCTTGGGGGAGATACCTTCTGAATTCTACATTCTGTTGCAACATGTTTTTTTCAACTTTGAACCTGAATTTTATTAATTTATTAGCCTTATTTTACGCGCAATGAAAGTTGACGTTCTTTTTACTAATTTTACTCATATTTGAAATATATTATCCTCTGCCAACTTTTACAAAGACACAAAGATGAATGGACTAGTGATTTACAAATTAAACTTTAAATCCCAGATAATCAGGAATGAAGTATTACACATACTTCATTTAACAGGCACTTCCAACAAACGGAGATTTTGTAATATGAGGAAGGTTAAATTTCCATCGAGCTATGTACTGAAATATGCAAATTGAACAATTGTTTTTAAATTACACCCCCAAAAAAAAAGTTTTTCGGATATGGAAGAAAAAGTTAAACTAAGTAAGGTAAGCGGAAAAAATGGCTATCACTTCAGTGTAGGAAAACACTAGTGGCAATGCCTTTTAGACAAATCCACATTTATATGTGTAGGATTATAAGATTATAGTAAGCGATAACTTAAGTTTTTAATAACTAATAATATTGTCAAGATTCGTTTCAAATTACAATTAGCAACTCTGGAATAAAGCAAAGTACACTTACTAATTAACTTAGGAAACAAAAAATTTACATTAAATTCAATAAGCTTATGAATTTTTCAGGCATAGATTTTCGCATCCAAAACCTACCTTTATACCGAGCCAACTTGTATAAAATATTTTGAGTTATAGTTTTCCATAAGTATGAGTTGGTTTCGTTTTTCAAACATTAAAGTATTTCCTTACAGTTGATTTCATCTTCGTCCATTTTTTTTAAGCACTTATTTTCATAAAAAGGAATTTTAATTATTTTGTTTTTATTACATATTGGACTGTAGGACTTAAATTCATGAATATTTCGTCTTAAATATAAAAAAACGTTTGATTGGAAATTCTGATATTCGTTCGAAGTGATCACTTGATATCGCCTGCTCGATTTCAACCACATATTATTTCTTTTCTGAATCAGACTTTTCTAAAAACTAATCCTAATTCAATTGCAAAATCTGTTCTCTTTTCATCTTGGTAACGACAATTTTAGTATTTACGGTTTAGGTCTAAAAATCGTTGCTGTCAATGGAAAATAACGCGCTGTAAAGTGAAAAAACAAAATAAATTTAAATTTATAGAAAAGCTACAAAACAAAATTAAACCCTATGGTCAAGAGAAGTGTAAAGATTTATATTAGAAGCATACTTTACGCCTCAAAAGCACAGTATACCTAAAGTTTGTTGGGTGGTTTAGACAAACGTGGATATTCACTTTTCAGTACATTACTAAACCTCTTAGGAGTATTGTGTTATTAATAGGGTTAACAGTTGAGATTTGTTGTTTAGAATACTAGTTTAATATTCTAAAATAGTTTATTTTAAAATTTGAACTATATATATATATAATAGGATCCTGATTTATCATCGTAGAGTAGAAAAACTATATTTCTGCTGAAATGATAAACGTTTCAAATATAAGGATCCAAAAATGTTTTCAGACAGCTCTTGGCAGGGAACGACTGGTTTTACTTCTTATTCCTGGCAGCAGTTAATGATCATGTTGGCTGTGGAAGTTTACAGCTCTCAAAGGGGTACTGATTCCTCGCCATTCTTCAGCCCTCCACTCACCGCCTACCTCTGCACTTTATTTCGATGTGTTGGCACCTCTTGGGATCGTCTCATGGGAAACGCCATTCAGTTGTCTGCTTCTACCTTCCAGTATTTCATTAAAAAAATATGGAAAATGTAAATTGGTGGCTCGACAACAACGACTATCATTTTCTTAAAAATCTGTTCAGGCAAAAGTATTAAATTATTTTATATAAAAACACAATTCAACCCAGCCAAGAAAAAAAGCAGTAACTAAAAAATTGTGAGATGATGACTTATGAGTATCGCTGAATAAATATTGTTTTAATATATTTTTGACCCTGAGCTGCTTAATTTTAATATATTTACTGTTTTCTACTGGATGATAATCTCCTACTATTAGAAGACATATTACAACAGTTTTAATAATTAACCCAAACTGCGATTAACGAGAAATGCTAAAATATATTTTACACAAGTTTAAGGAATTTACAACTGCCTTCATGAGTTAACATCTCAAACGAATAAAATGTATCCTTCAAACAAAATTATTTTTACAAACATTATAATCTGTCCCAATGATAGAAAATGAGTAATAATCTTATAAATTACACATTCGTTCTTTTTTATCGCATTAATAGGGAACAGGTATTAAAAAGAACCATATCTCAAATAAAAAAAAATTAAAACGTCGATTTACAAATTTAATCTGGTTTTATCTTAAAAAGAAGGATAAATGAATATAAAAAAAAAATAAATAAAGAAAAAGAATAAATATCGTCAACGATGGATATATATAGAATCAAAATTATAATGTTGGGAATTCGATACTGCTTTTTCGCATTTTGGTCAATATTTGTCCCAAAAGAGGATGTGATATTGAGTACATAATTATAAAAGTGATAATCATCCGAGGTAGATGATATTATGTTTAGTTTAAAACGTCTATTTCAATATTATTTTTTAGTTTAAACATTACAAGTAAACAGATTATAGACGACTATTAAACACGGCTAAAGCTTTGGTGAATTAGTCTTAACACATACATAAACATTTTTTTTTTTTTAATGTGAGAAGAATCGTAAATATGATTTACAATGATTATTGTTTATATAGTCAATTTAGCAGATATTTAAATTCCAAATAAAATTAATGGTTAAGTGATTTCCTCAAGAATAGGCGAAGTACTGACCCGGAAAATGTCCAATGAAAAGAACACTGATGATGAGATTAAGATGGTTGGATTTAGACTCTCATCAATCTTGTTTTTAGATCACATTGGCTAGCAGGGGTCACAAACCTTAGCCTTAGCTAAATGCTATTTTTCGAATTATTTGACTATAGAGCAGTTAGCGATGTAGCAAAATAATTTAAAATAATTATTAATCAAAATAAAAACTAAATAAATTGCTGATTAAATCTCCGACAATACCGTCTTTGGCTTTTCTTGAAGTAAATACCTTCCATTCTTACAAGTTTTCTTTCAAACCCTCCAGAACGAATCGCATAGAGGCTATTTTGCTAATAATGGCTCTCATGAACTTTCACTTTCCATGGAAATGAGGGAGAAAAAAAATCTGGTTTAATTGATATTTATTTCCTCAAGGCGGTAGGTAAAAGGTCTATCTAATGATCTATGCATAAAAAAACTAACGGAGAGAGCGTTAAACTCTCCACTTTTAATCCAATTGACTTATAAATAATATCACAATACTATCGATACTTTGATAGTATTGTGATAATATAAAAGTGACGTATATTATACGTTTGGGTTTCATTCTAGGCAAAAAAAAACAAAAAAAAACGCTTAAAATAAGATTTTATTACCCAGATAGAGAAAATGAATCCCAACGTAAAGGGTAGAATTAATTTGTAGTTTATATGTTAAACCTTTAATAACCATTATGAAGGAACACTTGGTTTCAAATAAGATAAATAAAATAAATCGCTAATGAAACAACAAAATAAGGAATATTTATTTAGTTTTATAAAAGAATCAAAACAACATGTTATTCACACAAAGATTTTTCAGAAATTTAAGAAATTTAATGGAAGATATATTTTTGTTTTATAACCTTTGACTAGAACCAGTATTTTGCCTACCGTTCTCTTTAATTATATTTTATTAATAATAAATGGCGACACATGGTTATTGGATACTTCAACCACTAAATTCATTAGTAGATAAACTTTTCAATTAAATACAAAATATTTAGTAGGCAAATTTCGAGAAATTTTTGAGAAAAAAAAATCTTATTAAAATTATGTAACTCATTCCTGATCTAAACTACAAATATGTTTAAATTAATTAATTTTCTACTAGAAATCAAATTATGAAGAAAGTTTTGAGAAAGTGAACTAATAATCAAGAAAATAAGATTTGAAAGAAGAAAATAAACACAATAGGATTTTTAAATTTGATTCTGAAAGATTCTATATTGAAATTCGTACATGTATACGCACTGACATCACAATTAAACACACACGCACTCACATAAACATATATACGTATTAAACTTCATACAAGTTACTAAAAATGTTTTCTGCAGTTTAATTATAGTGAGGAAAAGCCCAAGGAAGTATTTGGAAATCGGTAAATATCTGATGAGAAGTAGATTCTCAACCAGCTGTTGATCAGTATCCCAGCGATCTTGGTTAGATTATTCAAATGATTTCGAACGATGAACCCAATAATGTAATCGTTTACATCTCTACATATTTGAATCATTTATAAGGTCCACCCCTAAAATAAAATGATCTCCTTAGTGGTAACTGATCCCAAACAAACGTAAACCTGTAAATCTCAACATAAGTAGCAATAACAAAACTATTCTAAACAAAACTATTAAACTATTCAAAGGACAAGACATGCGAGCGTTATGGTCAAAAATAATCTCCCATAAAACACATGTTTTTCTTTTTAAAATTGTTTCTAAATGCGCCTAATTTTTCTTAAAAGCCAGATTGCGAATAAAATATTCTTACTTATCCCCGCCAGACGCGCTTTAATTGAGTAAATACCATTTTGCACACATTGATAGACCAATAATCTGTAGTGTCATGTGAAAAAAATTAAATAAACCTTTTTCTTAAATTAAAATTAAAATTAGAATGTTACGAAAAACAATCAAAAAGTTTTTTCTAGCATTGCAGGTTTTGAATTGCATTTTCTTAAAAATCAACCGAGGAAATTAAATTAAATGCACACTATCACCTGATTAATTCTTTTGAAAAAAATTAATACAAAGGTATTGGTGGGTATTTTAATAATACCCTTAATATTAATATAGTATTTTAATTTACCTATAAGCAAAATGTTTATTTAAATAATGCGATTTTTTTCGTTTGGCAGAAAAAAAACCTGTAAAGTTTTTATATAAAGTATAATATAATTCAATCTTTCATTAGCAGAAAATTTAATGGAGTTTGTTTTTGTACAAGAATTTTCATTTAAATGCTAAGTAGAACACACTTTTTGCAGAATAAAACTGAAAAAATAAGAATTTCCTTTTTTTTTTAAATTTAAATAAGTTAATATTTTATATAAATTTAACGTCGTAATAACATCTTCATATAATTACATTTTATTAATAAAAAGTTTTATCTATATTTATCAAGAACATACTTTGTTTCAATTATACTTATCACTTGGTATGAATATTTTCTTTTCTTTTCTTTTTTGTTTTTTACTTCGCCATACAAAATTTCATGGTCATTCGACTCCGATGCTATCTAGAATATATGCTATATCCCAAAGTCCAAAAGTGGATATTTTAATTAATAGCTTTTAGAAATAACAGAGGAATATTAATTAATTGTAAAAACAATCAGAAAAACTTCAACTTACTAAACAATTTATTCTTTTTTCGTATTTCACGCTCTCCCAACAACTTTCAACTTACCTGAAAAAAAAAAAAAATAATAAAATAAAGATTATTAAAATGTAACAATAAAACTAACGCATGAAAGTTATACTTTATAACAATATAAATCTCCAAGTGCAGTGCAATATAGGGTTGGAGGCGGAACCATTTTATGTGCCAGCAAACTTGTCGATGAGCCAAAAAAATATAATAAATAGTTCATAAACCTTTTTTTTTCATTTACAAAAAGATTTTTCATTCCTTTTGAGCGAATTTCACTGTATACAATTTTTATTAAATTGTATACTTTTATGAAAAAAACCTCATTTATCAAACATCTTTTTAATGAATAAAATACTGCAATTTGTAAATTATAAGGATTGCCTGCATCGTTTTGAATGTTTTTGAAGTAAAAGTATAAAAACCGAAATAGTGGAATTTCGCTGAAAGTTTTAGTTTCAGCTCTTTCGCTAGGAAGCTTCGCTCCTACCGGCGCACATAGAGGTATTTTACGAATCAAGGCGGCCAAAATTATTTAATCAGTTTACTGTCGAAAAAATATTTACTAATCATAGTAAGCTAAGAAGAAGTTATTTTTAAGCTTTTTATATTAAAAATCAATATATTTAAACATTTCTCCCTGAAAAATTATCATTAAAAATTCTTACTGTATAGCTTGAAATGTTTGTTGTATGCCCCAGCGACTTCTTCGGAGAGCAACCGTTTAGGTAACAAAATAAAATTTAACTGAAGTGATTACACTTTGAAAGCATCGTGAGATCTGTTGGGCTGACAGAATAGGGCAGTTATGACTATCGTACGACTTGGGTATTGCAAGGAAGGAAGGGACAAGGGTCTTCTGTTTATCTAACTTTATAAATAGCTTGGTTTTTTCTTTCTGTGGATTTCATTAAATTGAATTTTGGCCGCCTAGATTGGCTAAATACCCCTAGTGGATTTTCGTGCTGTTGTCTTCTGTGCTATTGAATCCAGTTTTTGGTGTTTTGTTTATTTCTTTTCTTTTCTTTTATGTTAATTCATTGTTTATTGTTATTGTTTAAAAATTTCTATAACAATAATACATAATTTTGTCGTTTAAAGCGGCTTTTGGTGAAATTAGGTCAAACCGTTAAGGTTAGGTTACACAACATCAAAGTTTAGCAGAGATTAACCTTTCAAAAAAATGGAGGAGGATCCTCCTGGAAGAGCTATCGTTAAGGACCCGGGCCCATCTGCTAAAATACCTAGGAACGGGTCTGATGTTGAAGAAGAAAAACATTCATTCAAAATTTTGATAAAAAGATGAATAATGTAACGTGGAAACATGTCAATGAAAACATTGACCAATTAATGGGTATTTTGGAAACCTTAAACTTCAAGGTCAAACAGTGTGAAGAAAAGAACAAAGGAGATTCAGTCTTGGCACTTGTTCAAAGAGTGGTGAAGGAAACATTGGAGTCTCCTATTGTAGTTAATACAGTAATAAATAAAATTAAGGAAAGACCATTCAAAGCCGTTCAGAGGTAAATATGGAAACATCCTGTCCCCTACTTGCCAAGGTCGAATCTTCAGAACAGAAGCAACTGCCGACTAATGAAGATAATAATCCATAGGAAAGTGAAAATTTTGAGATTTACAAGACCATCAAAATTGCAAGTGAGGAAAATTGAGAAAGACCGGAGAAAAATTGAGGAAAATAAAGTCGAGATTTCTCCACTTGATAAATCTCTGCCAAAGAATAAACCCAAGACATTGGCAGATATTGTTAAATCGCTGCCATTGAAGTCGTCCAAGACGTCAAGACCAACATACTTAACAATCAGCGGCTCGGGGAAAAGTCCTGTGGATATCATAAATGGGCTTCCATCGCCCTTAAATTTAGGTGTTAATGCGTCTATAGTTAGAGCGTTCAAGGCGGGCTCGATTTTAGTTCGGTTAGAAGACGAATCCCATGCAACCAAAGTCATTGGATGGCAGGAGTTGCGCCAGAACGGGCTACAAGCTAAGCTGGCACTGAGGAAAAAACCTAAACTTAAGGTGAGGGGTGTGCCTCACGCACGGAGCTCAGCAGACCTAGTTAGGTTTCTGTGGCAAAAAATACCAGAAAAATCAGTTCCAACTCTCCTGGTTATTGAGGACCCCCGTCCACCATTCTCTTCAGTAGCCAGGAACAGCTTAACTAGGAATTGGGCATTGGAAGTATACCCAATGATCCGCTTTCAACTGTTGGAAATAGGAAGTCTAGATGGAGGATGGTGGTCAATGAAATTTAAAGACTACCTGTAAGTTCCAGGGTCATGAACACAACAAGGCCACTTGCACTGCAAACTCAGTGGTCTGTATTTGGTGCGCAGCGAGTTGTCATCTAATGAAGGAGTGTCCGAAGAAGGAAGCAATGGAAGACCCAACGTACATTAATTAAGTGATGGACTTAAGGCAATAAACTACGGCTAATTGTGTAGCATGCAACGTAAAGTGGGGCAGTATATCTTTTACGGTGATCTCGGCTTACCTGCCTAACGAAAATAACATTGAAGAAAGTATTTCTGTCATGGAAGCGTTCATATCTAGTAGCAGGAATGTGATATTGTGCTCCGATACCAACGCTTGGAACACGATTTGGGGCTCCAACCGAACAGACAGAGGAGGTGCTAAGCTCGGTGATTTTATAGGAAGAAGCCAGCTAGTAGTAGTCAACAACATTTCTTCCACTCCCATTTTCTCAGGGCCAATGGGTGAAAGTTGGATTGACGTGACATTGGCAGCACAGA
Source organism: Euschistus heros (assembly GCA_003667255.2). Taxonomy (NCBI): domain Eukaryota; kingdom Metazoa; phylum Arthropoda; class Insecta; order Hemiptera; family Pentatomidae; genus Euschistus; species Euschistus heros. Next base: position 736,597 of record RCWM02000035.1, on the reverse strand, counting down.
CATTATACACCCATTGTTGACTGACCCTCAGATTGAAACAAGTTGGGAATTTTTATTTACAGGATATGCAATGACTGCCTGGAGCGTCTTCAAATAGGGGGTATTGGGAAATGGCGGAATCGGGAAATACTGACAACCTGGACTTTAGAGTCGCTAAAATAACCAATACAATTCTTGACGCAGCTGAAAATTCTCTCCAACGGTGAAAAGCCAAAGCTCGACTAGTTCCTTGGTGGACACCGGCCTTAACAACAGTGAAGTCTACAAGGCGCGACGGCATATTTGAGACTCCACTACAAGGAAGGGAACAAGGATAAGCAACTTCCTAAATCTTATAGACCTATATGTCTCCTTCCGGTGATGAGTAAGGTACTGGAGAATCTTATTATGATAAGACTGCAGCCGATACTTACAAAAGCAAACCATCCACGGCAATTTGGCTCTACAAAAGGTAAAGGAACCACTGATGCCATACTTAATATTAGCGCAGATGTCGAAAAGAGGAACGAGCGATATGTCATGCTGTTGCTCTTTGATATATACTCTGCCTTTTACAGCGTCTGGTGGCCACGTGTGCTTCAACGTCTACAAAAATACGAAACCCCCAGTAACTTATATACCCTCATAAGCAGCTACCTTCAGAACAGGATAGTAAAGGTTCGAGGATGCTCTTACGAGAAAAAAGCTACTATAGAGAGGGGATGCCCGCAAGGATCAGTTCTTGTCCCAGCCTTATGGAAACTGGTTTTTGATGAAATACTAGGAGTGCTCGAGGAAAAGCAGTACCCTGCCACGGCCTACGTCGACGATTTAGCTGCTATAGTGGCCTTCAACAACAGGTCTGGAAAAAAAGGAAGAGGCACAAAGGTGCGCCACCCTTGTAGGACGATGGTGTGGAAGTAAGAAGCTGAGAATGGCAACTTCACAAACGCAGGCCATTCTACTACGAGGGAAGACAGATCGGGCACTTCCAATAAATATATGTATTGGTGAAAGAAGAAGAAGTTCCAGTGAGGAAGTCACCTATCTCGGAATAAGAATTGGAAGAGGATTCAATGTGACCTCTCATTTGGAACTTTTGAGAAATAGGGTGGCACTATCCTTATACCGTTTTAGCCGCTTCGGGGGTGCATTTTGGGGCCTCAGATACCCAGCCACGATGACGATTTATAATGGAGTGGTTCTGGGAATTCTGAGATACGCAACTCCCGCCTGGTATCAGAATATCTCACAGCAGCAGAAACCAAGTCTTACAGGAGTGTGTCTCATTAGGCGGCACAAGTTTTAGCAGAAGGAATACCTATCGACCTCTTCTTACTAGAAGAAGTTTTGAAGTATAAGTTCAAGAGAGGGTACTCAGCCGGTCTTTCGGAGAACATTCGTGCGAGAATCCAGCTCAGAAGAACAGAATAACCAAGAAAATGGAAAAAGATTATCAGAGATCATTCTAAAGAAACGTGGAACCGGCGCACAGTGGAACGAACGTTAGGGCGGAATGGACATTCGTTAATATCTCCGCTTCTGCTTCTCCTAGAATAATGCTATTGGTACCGTTTTAAAGCTTTTTGAATGGACTATTAAATGATATGCTAATCATGATCGTAAGAGGAAACATGTAAGAATTCCTGATTTGATATTTCGATGTTGGATAATTTATCATCATTTACTTACCATTTATTGTACCTATATGCTACGAGAATATATGCAATAAAATATTCTATGGTATGATAAATACATATGTATTAAATAAAATTACAAAATAAAACGTAACAAACTAAAATATTTAATTATTAAAAAAAAATAATATAACAATTGATAATTACTTTTGTCAGTTAATATCCTAGGACTAATTGATACATCAAAATTATAATATATGTAGGTGCCTATATACAATTGTTTATTTAAATAACGATCAGAATTAAACTCATAACAACATAATTTTAATTAAGATTCTTTTTTCTATATTCTAAGTAACAATAAGTGATTGTGCTTCTGGTAATAAATCACGTTTAATGTTTATTATTCTCGGTCTAAGAGTCGAAATTTAGGGATCCGAATTTATTAATAAATTATTTAAAACATCTCGATTGTTTGATTGCCTCGATGATTTTCTGGCATGAAACAGTCTGAAATTTCATGTCTGAAATAACTTGTGATTCGCTTCTTGAGCATCTTCTGACAATTGTCCTATAGGTATTATAGCATTTTTGGCTATCAGTGTTCCGTGCACGAGCAGTTTGTGCACGGTGACTGGCATATAATACCAGCCATACAGAGATACATATAACCGTGCTGTCTCTTTCGTGTAGGCTTCAAAGTTATCAAGTTTTATAATTGACCCAGAAGAAATAGCTTGTAATATTATTGCAAAGCGTCTAATTAGATTTTCGTCAACCCCTGTTATAGCTGATGAAGTTTCTGGGGAGGCAAAAAAAATTTCCTTGCAGTATTTCCATCATTGCTTGTACCAAAACCTTGTCTTACGTGGTCTACACAAAGTCCTAATTGAATTTTAAAATCATGTTGAACTTGATTTTTTTTTCCCTTGCAAGTAACTCCTTTTGCTCTGTTGTTTTTGCACTCCAGGACTTGAAATCTAATCGGTAAGAGATGTGAATTAAGCACTCAAAACATCTGATCAAACAATGCAAAGGGGACAAGCCAAATGAGTAATACTCATCATTAACTATTTCCTTGTTTGTAATAATTTTTAAATTGTTCATTTCTTTAGGTGTTGCATTGCACAAAAAACACCTCATAGCTGAAGAAGTTTCAGTTAAAATATTACATATTTTGCCATCAACCATAGTTAATAACATTCTATAATTGATAGAGATTTTGTCATTTATATAGGGAAGTAAATTATCAATTTGTTTCTGAATGTCTCGAACTAAAGACGTTACAGTTTCATCTGTTTCTTTTGTATAATTAAATGAGATAGGCCTACAAAATCTGGTCGATGACGGACATTCATTTTGCCAGACTATTTGACAATTCTCTGAATTTATCAAATTAATCGGTACTAAACAGGCAATCAAAATGACCGAATCTTCGCTGAAAGTTTCAGATGAAGAATAACGTTGTTTATATTGTGATTGGTTACCCGCCCCATCACATCCCCACTTAATGTTTAACGTTAAACTACGAAAGTTATCATTCCCTATTTCACCACCCACGACTTGTAAAATCCGAGAAGAAGTATGGTCAAGTAAATTTTGCAATACGATATTTGCTTCAGTGTCACTAACCGATATGGATTCTTCTGGGGGATAACAATCTTTTTTTAATTTTTGGATCTGATAGTAGCTGGGGTAAAGTGATGTATATCCTAATGCTTTTGCATTATTTCTGACGGCATTGTACTGAAACTTAGTAAAATCAGCGGCTGTATATAATGCTAATGCCTTTTCGTTCTCTTGGTCCTTTGGATTTAAAAGGTTTTCACAAAATTTTTTGACACTTAGTACATGTTCTGGATGCTCCCTAATAAAATTAACAATGTAATCTACGTCATCAGATTTGAACCTTTTTTTCATGACAAAAGCGAACATATCCTCTGAACATTTTCTAAAACTTTCTGTTTTTCTCCGTCTTTCTCTATCAGATAATTGCTCGAATGATTGAGAACAAGATGGTATACTTGCGCTTGTTGATGATGATGATGAAGGTAGGTTCCGGATAACATCTTCAGGAACAATGAAATCCAAATTCAACCAGTTTTCATGCTTCTTCAAAAAACTATTGATCTTCCTATGGGACGAAATCCAGCGAGAGTTCAAACTACTACTGAATTTTCTTAATTTTTCCCGTAAGCAGAACTTTGCGGTATTTGAAATTTGTTCCAGTCCAAACGAATTAATCCATGTTTCCAATGCCAGGTCATAATCTTAAAAACTTTTATGATTAAATTGGAAAAATTGAAAAACTTGAAAATTTGTTATAGGAACCATTGCACCTATGTCGTTAAAATAACACACACAAACTGAGCATTTTATATGAGGACATATGAATGTAAACAGACAAACAAAAGACAAAAGTAGGTAAACAAAAGAAAACTTGCGAAAAGTAGCACCAATATCAACAGAAATCATTTAAAATTAATTCTCAAGACCTAAAAAAGAAAAGAAAAAAATCATTTTCTCGGAAAAAAGCACCTCAGAGCAAAATCCAACTAATGGAAAAAAAACTTCAAGCATTCTAGTTATTTACTGTGAAGGTAGTTTTTTGGGCGATTTTAGGCGATTTTCGCAATTTACATTCTCCTAATTTTCATCGAAAAATCCCAGACGTTTGAAATAATCCCGAGTTTTATTTGCCTAAAATATCTTATTATGGATAAGTTGTTTTCTAGTAGTTGCACGGTTAATTTAAAGCATTACCTCAAACAATGGATTTTTTTTTTTTTAATATGAGTTTAAAAAAAAATATATATTTCAATGCAGAATTTTTCCTATAAGATTTGATTTTAACATTAATTTATCTATGGATTTTGTTGAAAAGAAGTATAAAGTATAATTTAAGATCCAAATAAAAGACAAATTTAGTTATTAGAGAATTGGTCCGATGTCCAACGAATTCGTTGATTCGTTCCACTGTGCGGCGGTGAGTGGCAACATCGAAAGGTGCTACCTTAAGAAAATACTTTCCTTCCGTTCAGGCACGTTTTATGCGAAAGGGGTCATCCCAGATTACTGGATGTCACAATATCTCACAGGATATGGGGCTTCAGGGCTAAACTCCATAGCCTTGGTGTAGACATAGATCCCTTATGTCCTAAATGTGGAATTCCAGAAACTGCTGAGCACATCGTTATGAATTGCACCACCTTTGAAGCCCTGAGGGCCAAACTAATGAGAGAAACCGGACTATATGTTCTCTCAGAGAATGATTTCCCTCAGCTAATTAAGAAATAAGATTAAAATAAGCTAAAATTAGAAAGAACTAAGAAGAAAACTACCCTCACTACAATGCTTTTGTCTACGGGTGGAAGACTGCGATTGGCTCATCCCATTTTAACCTTAGTAGAAGAGGGCATATTCTTAGTAGAAGGGGCTGCCGGACAGCGAAGGTGTTGAAGAAGACTGTGACAGCCTTAGAGCAGCCTAAGATTGGACTTCTTAGTTACCTTACCGTATGTTTATTGTAGTTATTGTTATTGTAGTTATTATTATTTTTATTATGTATAGTATTATTATGTATAGTAAATTGTGATATTTTGGCAATATTAAGTTAATATTGTCTAAACCTGTATTGCCTGAAGGGCAATCAATAAATCGTAGGGTGAACAATAAATAAAATAAAAAAGCTAAATACCCCTATATGCGGGGATCCCACTAACTACTAACATAATTTTTTTTAAATTACAAAAAAAAAGGTAGACAGTTTTTACTAATTTTAAAAGTGAAGTGTGAAGTTCACAGTGGTATTTTATATTCTTGTTCTGATTATACACATGAGCTCTTCTTTAAAATTCTTAATTTTCATGTAACTGCAAGTTTATAGTTTCTTGTGTGTTACGCACTGTAAAATAAATAAATCTGGAGATTTAATAAGTTCGTAGAAAATAAACTTATTGTTAGATAAATAAATATATATTATTTAAAATGAAATTAAACAGTAGATAAGAATATATTAAAAGAAAACTGTTTACATGTTAATCTGGTGAATTTTACTAAAACTCTCAGTTATCTAGTAGTTCGATCACATCTAGTCCGGATATGCAAGTAACTACTGTATTTAAATAAATAGGAGAAGTGATATGGTGTCTTTGAATTTAGAAATTCCATTGATTGAAATTTACAATAATAAATAAAGAAATAAAGCTATTCTGAATTATTGTTAAAATAGCAAATACGAGCTATTCGAAACATTTACTTTGAGAGTTAATTATTGTTGTAATTCATTCTCAGATTTTATTTACAGCAAAAGAATGGCAATATTATACTTTTGAATATGGAATTCCCTCTAATTCGAGATAACAGATTACACAGTACTGTCCTTAATGACCCTAATTTCTATTCACCCTGGCTAGGGTCGTATTTTATATACATAATATTTTGACCTGGGGTTAATTTAGCTTTATGGATGGATACATTGGGCCTATTCTTTCTTGAATTATGATCAGACTTGCTATAATATTTCCTAATACTCACATTCCATTTATTATATATATTAATATTTTTTTTCTCTTTGCCGCACTAATCATATGAAACATTGTTTATTCAGAATAATGAACAGACCCATGCATACAAGCATAATATGTGCTTTCCTAATTACAAAATTTAACATACTTAATAAATATGAAATAATTCAAACATAGTCACAACAAAAACAAAAAGATAACGAAACAAAGAAAACACAACGAAGAAAAAATAAAAAATAAAATATTAAAAAGAATATATATGTTTTAATATTTACAACTGTATACAATACAATAATAATAATAATCCAATTTGTATAAACATAAAGTATATGTAAGAGAAATACAATGACATTTTAATAACTTGTAAAGAAGCTACTAATAATAATGCTGTTATCGCGGAAATCAAAGGACGAATAGTGGCAGGCAACAGATGTCTGTTCGGAGTTCAAAAAGCTCTTAGGTTCAAATATTTATCGCGTAAGACTAAAATAACAGCCTATAAAACCATTATTAGACTCGTAATTACATATACAAGCGAGACATGGGTCCTAACAAAGAGCCAGATATAGTCACCCAAATAAAGAAAGCGAGATTAAGGTGGCTGGGACACGTGGAGGGGATGCTGATAGATTTACTAGAAAATTGCTAAAAGAAAAACCAGAAGGTATTAAAATTCGAGGGCGGCCAAGATTGAGATGGTTAGATGACGTGGAGCAAGGTCTCCGCCAGGCAGGTGCTAGAGGTTGGCGCCGCAAGGCTGCGAATCGAGATGGTTGGAGGAGACTTATTGAGGAGGTGTTGGTCCTGCTCTAAGGACTGTTGCACCGAATAAATAAATAAATAAAGAAGCTACTAATTAGTAGGACTTCAATAAATGTTTAATGTTCAGCATTAGAACGTCCACAGGCCCTCTTCTTTTCGGTCGTTTCGGAAGGTTATCGGGAATCGAGTGAGAAGCAAGTCGGAGGCACGTAGATTCGAGTGGTTATGGAACTTGCCATGGAAGGATATGTATCTGTTTTGGTCCAATTCCTCAACATTGGTAATAAAAAAGACAAAAAAAATATTATTCTAAATTTCAATATCAATAATCTGCAGTTTTTTTTTTCTAATTGGTAAAGTTCAATGGTCAGAGGAAATTTCTTTATTTTTGAAATTTAGTTTTTTAAAAGTATATTTTCTGAAAGTTGTGGGATCCTTATTTTTTGTATTTTTTTTGTCATCTATTTAGCTCGTTATATACAGGGTGTTCTATATTCGATGGCCACCCCCTTTTTTTCCAAACTGTTTTTGAAATTTTGAAACAAAACTTTCAGGGTCTTAACTGTGTCAAATGAAGTTTCTTTTCAGGTTATCACAGCCCGCATTGGATGCGTCAAGTCGGCCATTAACACAGATTCACCATAATCTGGTGCGGTTATATGGTTTGGTGCGGGATATATGGTGGGAGAGTATTGGGCCATCACTTTTTTTCAAGAAAGATTGACTAGTGAGACTTTCAATCGGTTTTCGAATAATGAACTAATAGAACTCCTTGAAGATATAACCTTAAACCAGCGAAATACAATGTGGTTCCAGCTGGATGGATGTCCTTCCCACTTTTCAAGGGCAGTTCGTGGAACCCAGAGGGAGATGCTCCCTGGGCGTTGCATCGGCCGTGAGATGGATGTGGAGTGGCCGCCAAGATCACCAGATCTAACGGAGATCTAAACCGGGTTGTTATTACACCAGTAACGTATATATTGTGGCGGTTCACAATTCCTGTGCTTGAAAATGTCGACTCATCCGTCCAGAGCACATTGAAAAGGAAAGAAGGGTTTTACCCAATCTTTCTTTGTACCTAATGGAAGAACCTTAGCCGTCTCTCAGCATCTTGGGGAGTTAGATCCTGATGAAGTGAAAAGCAGTACGGCCTCATACAGTGTTGTTTTAGTATGGCCCACACCGTTCCAACGCTTAAGTGGGGATTCCTGACTATATTCCGAATGCTCCGATGAGGATACGCTTCCACTGTAGCCAGTACATAAATGATATTAGTTTCATCACGGGCTTGTCGACGATTTGAGACTCTCGGGGAAACCTTCAAGTCGACCTGTTCTCGCCGCTCGTCGCACCAGTCGCGGAAAGGCTTTAATTTCATATTTTTGTTCAAAGTTTATTTTATTTTTGCATTTCCAGTTTTATACTGCTTATTTTCTTAAAATGATTTTTCGCGATTTGCGGCGAAACGGTGCCCCGGATAAAAAAATTTACTAGTATAAAATCGATTCAAAATTTGATTTTCTATCGAAATTCGTCGTAAAAAATTTATAATTTTAAAAGAGAAGTCGCTTAAATTAATAGGTCAATTTGGTAATAGTGCGATAAAATAAAACACAAACACTCTTATATGTTTGAAAATTATTATTATTGATTGAATAATGTAAAACATTTTTAGGTCCCCCAGTCAGTCACTCTAAATGTCCATTAAGTTTTGATCGTTCTCCTCTTCTTCTACATTTTCAAATCGAAAAAAATCATCATCATTATCGTGATTTAAACGTTTCAGTTTTTATTAATGGTTTAGAAATCGAAATCCATTTAGTTTAGTTCTATAAATTCCCAGAATATTGTTTATACGGGAAATTAATGCATGGAATGATTATTCTTGGATTAAAATGTATAATTAAACTAGGCTTAAGTTTGGTTCGCTTTAGCTCTTAGTAAGTGTTAAAATATTAAAAATCTAAAATTTGCATTAATTTCCAATTTTTGGCAATATTCCCGGCCGTCGTTAATAGGTGTAGCCAATGCTTTGTTTTCAGTTCCAGCTCAATTTTCTCAGCCTATATCTTTGAAACTTGGTAAATTATAAAGTCTCAAGATGCTATTTTGAACTCTATGGATATCAAACCTACAAGTGCACTGGCATCATCTATATATCTTTGTAAATAGAAGACTATTTTATTATTACATTCAAATAATAATAAAGAACTCAGTGCTTCAAAATGTATCTTTTAATAATCTCCTTGTCAAGAAGTTGTATTAATATTCTATTATAAAATACAAGTGATGTTTTGTTAATGATTCGTGAAGAATTTTTTTTTTTTAAATTACATTTTACATTATGCTTAATTAATGAGTAATACGTAATTGTGGTGACAATGAATTAATTCATATAATACGTTAATAAACTAAAATAAATTTAAAAAATAATAACAATAGCAAAAAAGGATTAAAATTAAATTTAAAAAAACATTAATCATGCAATACAGAAAAACATTCCGACTGAGAAACCTCAAACCATTAATTAGATTCTAAATATTTTCTAGATTGTTCAGTAATTAAAAAAAAAATAAATAAACAGAATTCCTGCAGATTATTCGATACATATTATATGGAATGGTTTTTTTTCCCTTTTATTCGCGATCCTCTTTATTCAAGAAAGACTATAAATAATAAAATCAAGGGTAAAGAATGTATTTTAAATTGATAAAAATATGAATGTGATATAACAGGTTTAACAAAAAAAAAAAAATAAATACAAAAATAACGATTGCTATAAATAAATAGGCTCAGAACTATGATGAATTAAATCAATTCTGACCTAGGCTGTGGATGTCGGACTTGGTTGTAAGGGTTGTTGAAGTCAGTAATTGTGATAGAGGGCTCGTGTTGTGAACCGATCTCTGGTAGAATTTTATGTCTGATGGCAGTTTCTATGACAAATGGTCCTGTGTCCAGGTTAGCGAACAACAAGTCAACAGTTTTGTAGACTAAGGCAGTAATTGACTATTTTTTAAAAATATTTGTAACTTAAAGTTTAACGCTAAAATCTTTCAAAATATTAAATAATCTGGAGTTGAATCACAGGTGTAGATTCATAAGATGTAGGTAGAAATTACAAGAGAATGGTGGTTTTTTGACAGTGATTTGAGACCAATAGAACAATTTAAGAGGGCGAAGTCCAAGCCTATTTCCACCACAATTTCTCGGTAAAAAAACAACAAGAGATGAGTGGTTATTGGAAAAAAAACACTTTTGATATAAATATAATTAAATCAATACAGTTAAAAAGCAAAGAAATTATTGTTGTTTTCTAGAATTTCTGCCAAAAAGTCAAAAAAACGCTATCGGACACGTCATGGTAGGTTTAGCGTTGAAACTGGAATGAAAATTTACATTTCTTACCGAACATAAAGCAATTCTACTTCGAGAAACCTTAGTAATAATACATACATTAATGACTAAAACTGCGAATAAAATTTAATACTAACTAAATGGAGTACTTTGGTATGGAGGATATAGTACGGGCTAGAAGTATATCTTTCCAATGTTGCATGAACATTGTCTACTTTTTTTCGGTGGTACAATTTTAATAACATACAATTGAATAGGTGGAAACAAACTATATTTTAGATTTAAAAACAAATATAAACCATCATTTTCAAATTGATCCAGAACAAAATAAAATAAAATATTTGTATCTTTTAAAATATATTTTTTTCTAGAACTAATTACTAGTAGCACTTCAATAAAACTTGTACATCGGAGTTGTACACTCTTGGATATCTTCTTTTCAGACGCCTCGGAGGATTATCGGGAATTGAGTGTGAAGCAAGTTGGGGGACTAGTGGATTCGAGTGGGTATCAAGTTTACTATGAAAGGATATCTGCTTTGGGCAAAATCAGCAACATATGGAACAAAAAGATCTGTATGGATAAGTTTATTTGTGACATAATAAAGAGCATAGAGGATTTTACGATGGATTTTGGATTGTAATAATTGGATACGAGAAGAATTGGAAGGTTTAGTAGAGCCCCAAAGCTCAACCGAAAAAGTCCAAATGGGTATAATTATTGTCACCTAAATAAGTCTTTTGTAATTTATTAGGAGCTCTGAACGTTGGCCAAGTAAATGTTGGAGTAGTATAAATGTTGGTAAGGGAAGTTTTATTTGACTATCGAGTTTGACTATAAGTTTTATCTTGAATTGAAGTATGCAATTCAGCACGATTTCTTCAATGATATTTTCACGCATAGCAGTAATTTGCAACATGATTAAAATAAAACGTAAAAGCATAATTAGACATCCAATTTTTAATTTTAATGTATGAGTTAATAATCCAGCTGGTCCGAGACTGTCAAGAAACTCTTGCGGTAAATAGACTGCATTATCAGTGCTTACAATTTAAGGCCCATTGATGATATTTTTATACTCAATTTCAAAAAGCTAAGAATAGACATTTTATTTTGATAATAATCCAGTTGGATTTTAATTTCAAACCATAAAATTATATGACAATGTGGCAAACCTCTTTTCTGCCACTCAACCTTATGCATTTAAATTTTTACTTCTGTAAATTGTATTATTGCTAAACTATCCTAGAACTATAAAAATGATGTAGTTAAAAATTGGTACATATGGGTTCAGTAGTTTTACCATTGTAAACCCTATTGTGGTGCTAACCAAATATTGGCGATTTTCAAATTTCACTGCAATCCACATAACGCACCAAACGTTAAAATCTTATTTAATAATTTAATTGGATATAAGTTAAATTTTATTATCAATCTAAAACTCTATTGAAAACCGTACCATTGAAAACCAGTAGATTTTATTATTACTGAACCTTCCTGGAACCATAAAGATGATGTGGTTAAAATTTGGTACAGATTTAGATTTAGTATAGATATTTCTAAACTTCTATTTTCATATTGTTCTGCTAGGCTTCATTGATATATATATATATATATATATATATATATATATATATATATATATTTGAATGGGTTATAAAGTTTTGCTATGGGCCGATAAAAAAAAAAAAATGATTGGACTTATTAATGAATTACTGTTACCTTTGGATAATATAAGCATAAAACAATTTTGGATGATCAGATAAACCTTGGTTTAAAGAATTGAAGTTTAATTTTGAAAACTCTTTTTTTTTTTGATCCACTACTGAGAGGAAAAAATCAACTGGCTTTAATAAAGGATGGAGTTAATATAAATGTCTTGTTTCCTCAGTTACGAGGTCCATTAAGCAAATAGTAAAACGGCGACAGTTTTTTTTTTTTTTTTTTTTTTTCCACATTGCAGTAACCCTGCAATGGGTGCATGTATTTCTACGCGTACCATCTCTCGACATAACGCGTATTATCATTAATATTTGTACAAACATGTTCAGTTATATATATTGCAAAAATATTTAAAATAATATAGAGATTAATATGAAATATAAAGAATAATTACTTATAGGTATTAGAAGTTAATTAATAAATACAATAAAAAATATTAAATAAATAAGTAAAAGGTGAAGCCAAACAAAATAAGTAAATAAATAAATAAAATAAAATAAAAATAATGTATATAAACAAATAGAGGTAGAATTATATATATATATATATATATATATATATATATATATATATATATATATATATATATATATATATATATATATATATATATATATATATATATATATATATATATATATATATATAGATATTATAGGTATTAGATAATGTATAGCTATTATAGATTAATTGTTAAATTGTTGAGTTCCATATAATCAACATGATCCACAAATGCATCAAACTCATCAAAGTATTTATTATTGTTCCATGCTAGGCTTCATTAGGTATTTTATTTCATTAACTTGAGATATTTTTTCGGTTATTTAATATAATATTAAGATTAGGGATACTATGTTTCCGAGAGAATATTGAATTTAGTTTTTTTCAGGTTGAAAGTTCAATTTATTTTTTCCAGCCCATGTGCTTAGTTTATCCAAGATCTCATTGCATTGTAGTTGGAGCTGATAAAATAACTTTGATTTAAGTAACAGCAATATGTCATCTGCATACACAATGACTTCAGCTTCTTCCAATGTAACAATCTTGAATATATCGTCCATTATTATATTCCAAGGAGAGGGGAGCAGCAAGAGCCCTGAGGCGTTCCTTTACTTTGCCATTTAGTAGAACACTGCATCTCCTAATTGGATTTGACTTTTACGGTTTGTTAAATAATTTTTAATTATTAGATAAGTATTTTGGGGGCATGATCTATCGTGCAATGATTTCAAAATCGATGGCCACCAGGCGTTATCAAATGCTCCTTTAATGTCTAATGACACTGCCAATACATGTGATTTCTGTTGAAATGCAGTTTCAACAAAAGTAACTACTTTGTGCAATGCACCAACAGTATTTTTTTGTGGAATAAATCCGAACAAATTTTCGTTAAAAGGAACATTTCTTGCCAAATATAGCAATAAGCGGGAGGAAATTAGTTTTTCCATAATTTTTTCCAGCAATTGGAATCAAAGAAATTGGTCTGAATTTTTTAATATCAGGTCCTTTCGGGATAGGGATTATTTTTGAAATCTTCCATGGTTCGGGAAATAAACCTCTAATGAAGCAAGTCTTATATAGCGTATGAATAAAGTTCGGAAAAAATATTGAAGACATTTTTAAATATTATTGGTGTTATTCCATCAATCCCAGCTGCTTTATTATTATTTAAGTTATTTATTGTATCCTCAATTTCTTTATTTGTTAGTGGGTCGTCTATTTCAGTATCAGGGATTGAATTAGCGATCGATCTTATATATTTGTGATATTCAGTCTCTTCGTACTGGTCATCCGTTGGGAGAAATTCTTCTATTAAGTAATTTAATGTATCCTGTAAACCGACTGTATAAGATCCATCTGATTTTTCAATTGTTTGGAATTTTGTAGATGGTTTCAACTTATTAGTAGCATATTTATATGGAAAGGACCATGGTTTTCCTTTCGGTATATTTGTACAATAATCTTTCCAACAGTTTATTTTCTGCGCATTTTAATTGTTTTTCTTATATAATAGTCTTTGTTTTGTATATGTGTTACGCCTTTCTTCTCTCAAAAATATCATTGTCAGTTGTTTTTGATAAATATCCTAAGCTTTCTAGTTGTTTTTCGTAATTTATTCAACTCATCCGTCCACCATGGTACCTTCCTATGCACAACTTGATATATATTTGAATGGGGTATAAAGTTTTGCTATGGGCCGATAAAAAAAAAATAATGATTGGACTTATTAATGAATTACTGTTACCTTTGGATAATATAAGCATAAAACAATTTTGGATGATCAAATAAACCTTGGTTTGAAAAAATGAAGTTTAATTTTGAAAACTCTTTTTTTTTTGATCCACTATTGAGAGGAAATAATCAACTGTCTTTAATAAAGGATGGAGTTAATATAAATGTCTTGTTTCCTCACTTATATACGAGGTCCTTTGTTTTGTATATGTGGGTTACAGTTACGAGGTCCATTTAGCAATTAGTAAAACGGCGACAGTTATTGACACAAATAGGTCCCATCAGGTCCTCTATGGCGTTTTAGGTGGCTGGAATTTCAGAAGTAAATGCTTTTTTGTGAAATGGTTTAATGGAAATATCTTGATATTTGTAATTTTAAATCATATTCACCTTTAAGGAAACGATAATTTTAATTAGTGCACTGCTATAATCGTTCAAGCAATAATTCAAATTTTTATTTATTTGTAATTTCCGTTGCGGAAACAGTTCTGTATTCAAAAGTGACTGAGTTACACGCCATACATTCTTTATAGCTACAGGGAATCGTGTAATCGTGTTAATTAAAAAAATTCGTTTACCACGTTTTAACTTAAGAACCTGGGGTCTTATAAACATAATTTACTTCAATCAACCAATATTTTCACCTTACAAAAAGTTGATAACTAATGAAATTTAAGTATGGTGTATGGTCATTTTTATAACAATAGCCTGGTCTAGTAGTATTCTATAAAATTTTTAAAGGTAATTAAGTACACTTAAAATAAGTTGTAAATGCTATTTAGAGCGGTCTATTGACCTTCCATTAAATAAGGAAATCCAGTCAAAGTTACTGGGAAATTCCACAAAAGTAATGAACACATGAACAGGGAATTTCCCGAAATCCCTTGTTGAAGTGTTCATTACTACTAATTTTTTCAAAAAAAAAAAAAAAAAAAAAAGAGAACTTTTTTTTATTTTTTTATATATATATTATATATATATATATATATATATATATATATATATATATATATGATGCAATTGGTATATTTGTGTAGTTTTATTTGTTTGAGAAATAAATAGTTGATAAGATAAGTTGATCTTGTATACAATTAAATATGTGAATAATTCGCATACTGTCAAAAACTCGGTTTTTAGTAAACCATCTTGAAGTGGTTTTTAGAATCCACTTTTAGAAAAATATTTCCTGATAGTTCAATGCTACTTGACGTTTCTGAAAGTCACATTTTATTCTTGAAAACTTTTTTAATTTTCGTATTTTTAGTTAAACATTGATGATTTAAAAGACATATAGATGATTATGGCATTCCTATATAAGATGACATTAAAGAAGCGTATTTATAAAAATAAGCAGTAAACCAATAAACAAACCAGTACCTTAAAATTGCTGAGATTTTCAGTAGGAACAGCTTAGAAATTTTTCTTGAAGAAACTACATTTCTCAAAGGGAAAGTTTCTTACATAAAGAAAAACTAGGGCTTTCCATACTTCAAGTCTAATCCGTATTAGCCAAAGCTAATTCTAGTTTCTCTGTTGCTAAGGCTTTGGATTATTTGATTATTGGATTCTTTGGACATATTTATTAGAAACCTTAAGATTAAAAAAAAAATATATATATATACATATATATATATATATATATATATATATATATATATATATATATATATATATATATATATCATAATAATCGAGACAAAAAAAAAAAAAAAAAAAAAAAAAAATAAAAAAAAAAAAAAAAAAAAAAAAAAAAAGACAAGGAGATTTATATTAAATTGAGATGAAAATTGCTAGAAAAAAAAAGAAAAAAAGAAGAAGAATATTATACAATACTAAGTTTACAAAGTCTATTGTAAGTACACATTTATATTGTATAGGTATACATAGATACTCGCGTTGTATATTAGCCGGAAAATAAACAAAAAGCTTTGTTTATAGCATTCCTATTATATTTAATTTGTAAATAAATCGATACTAAAAGACGAAAGACACCGATTAAATTGATTTGAAGAAAAAATAATTTATTTTTCTTATGCAAATCTTTAGAAAATATGTAAGCAGGATTAATTTGAATTTTTGAATTCGAGTGGGTGTAAAGTAAAAGCTGAGTAAATTTAAAGGAATACAAATCGGAGAAAAGTAAACTAGAAAGAACTAAATATACAAGGTGTTTATTAGGAATTCAGCTGAAAATCGCCATGTTGATAAATGTGACGTTAACGTTTCCTTTTGAAAGTCAGAGACAGTATGGTTTATTTTTATTTACTGATTACTTCATGAAACACAATAATGTATATTTATATTAGTATTAATGGTATATTTAATAAAATAATGCTGTTCCGCACATTTATTTGTTTGTTTGTTTGTTTGTTTATTTCGTTTAACGTCACTTTATGCTGCTATGGCTAATCGGACGATGCTACGGTGGGAGTCCTAAATTTTGCCTATCCAGGTATAATTAGGATAGGGATCTTTAACGAGTACCTGTCATCGTACAGGCTCGGGACCCCCATTTTACGTCCCTTCCGAAGGACGGCATAGCTAAGGATTTTTTACTCCCTTTAAAAAATCCTAAGGTCATCTGCCGGGCTGCGAACCCGCGATCTTGGGTTTAGTAGGTTGCTATGCTAACCACTACACCACAGGTGACCCCATTTATTTGTATTATTGTTCTAAATTGGTAAATATAATTTAATAATTTAAAAAACAAATACTATGAAGTTTATATCATATTACATATATTAAAAAATAAAATCAATAACAATAACATTTTTACACTTCATCTCTTCTACAAACTACACATTCGGTGCAATCTATAGAAGGCTCAAACCAGGATAAATGTCAACATATTACACTCACACATAGGCATCGTCCTATACACCGGCTACACCAATTCCACAGACATATATCGTAAATTACGTTTAAAGCTAGACAGAAGAATGACCTGCTCTCCGAAAAAAGAAAAAAAACGCTAAACCTTAAACCAAAGGCTTCAACTAATGTACTTACAAGGAGAGGACACACTCAGTCTCTCACAGATCTTGTTGGCAATTTTTTTGGAGGTTCCTGGTCAAAAAATATTAGACACGTATTTTGCCGTTCCGACCAATGACCAAGTCACGAATGCTACAAAATTTTAAAAACTGACCATGTAGGTTAAATTTAATTAATTAAACCTACCTGGCCCTTCCACTTCCACTGTCGATATATTTAAGATATCCGTTAGATCTCTTCTGGTGAGTACCAATGTATTTAATTTATTTTCTTACATTTTTTTAATCTTTAGTAAATATAATCCATGTAACAAAGTGCTGATGTTTTGAAAATTCTGTATTTTTTAGAATTATATTCATCTTCAGCATTCGAAACTAGTTTTAAAATAAAACAATTCCAATAGAAGTAGCAATTAAGTCATCAATCCTCATAGTATTGATCCTTTTATACCATTATGCGTACCTCAAGTGAATCAGACTTTTCATCCCAAAATTTTTAGACTTATTATAAAAGCATCTTTATTTGTAAGTAACACATTTTTACATACTGACTTACAAGTACAAAAAGCGAATATGTTTTACTATAAACAATTTCACGACAGACAACTAGGACACAAAAACACACATAGGAACAACGTCCACAATGTGTAAGTCTGAAAATATAAAGAGGATATTGAAAAGGATGTAGATGTGAGATCTGGTCTCGTAATCACTTAAAATAAACCAAAGGCCGGAAGAGATACTGGTGGGTATGTTCCTTCACATGCCTGACACGTCTTTCATTATTATACATGGATCATACCAGCTCCTGGTTGTTAATTATTGTTTAACAGGTGGGGATGAATAAATAAAGTTAAAAAAAAATTTTTTTTGTGAGAAACATAAAATCAATATTAGTAATTTCAATTGAGTACGTTGTGACTGATAAATGTATAAACATCAATAATAAACTTTCTGATGTACATTTACAACAAATCTACCTTGCCACAGTGCAATTTAATTAATTCCGAATTAGGTTAAATGTAACGTGTTGATTATGTTATATGTTTTATTAAATACCTGGGTGAAAACAATAGTAGAACACATTTTGTTTATTTTAAACAAGTGCTGCCATGTAGTATCATAGAAAGTTTACTCTTTTATTGAATACATAAAATTAATATTATAAACAATGACTTAAAAGTAAGATCAATATTGTGCCTGATGAGGGGAAGTTAGAAAATCCTGAAACATGGAGTTGTAGGTTAGCATTATTGCATTTATGAGAAATAAATACCCATAATCTAGAGAATTATGATTAATCTCTTTTAATAAGCAATGATTAAGAATAGATTTTTAGTTATAAGTTTTGTATGATCATAAGCGATTATCAAGGCTAGGAGAATTTTTGAAAAGCTAATTTTCTTCATTCTCCGCTGTTCATTCAAATGACCCATTTACGTTGTATTTAACGTAAATGATAATGTAACGTATTCAGACTATTATAACAAATAGTAACTAAAGTAAAAGTCTGTTTTAAAACATCTCAATTAAATGTGTTATGTGAATGTTGTTTTTTAAATGAAACGAACACCAATTGTGTGTTAGAGGTGAAAAACGATGAATTTATTGAACCCCTATCATTTCAATCTGATAACAAACCTTTAAGAATGATATCTAAACTGGAGGGTTTAATTGATTCCGAACAAACTACCTTTATATCGTAAACCTTCCTATCCTCTACCTCCTGCCCCTCAGTATTCTTAACCAATATCACGCTACAACAAGGATTCCATTTGAACATTTGAACAAAATTCTAACATGGAATCCACATAGAAGACTTAAACGATAAAACTGATTTTCGTTTTCGACTGCGTGAACGTTTAGTAGAAAAACGCACTAACGCCTGGTAATATCAAAAACTAATCTTCAATACTACTTGGACATACGAAACGGAACTTTTGAGATACATTAAACTTATCCATGAAGATCTTCATGTCATATAAGTTGCTAATTTGGACCAAACCTGGCCTGAACTTCCTTCTCATTCGTTTTTCGATTATCCTCTGGGACGCTCGAAATGAAGATGGTCTCGGGACCTTCTAATATAGAACTTTTTGTAAAGTGCAGCCGATAGGTTATTGCTTAACATTTTATGGTGATATTCTTCATTTTCACAACAGTTTTTTTATTTTTTTTAAGTTGTAAAATTCATCAGAATGATAATAGAAAAAAAATATTTTGTCCCCTTCAATTTGATTTATAATTGGATATTCACCCAGTATTTGTAATGTTAATAAAATTTATTGTAAGATCTGGCCAAATCATGCGATAAACTAAAATATTTGTTATAACATTATGTTTTCGTACACATTTTTCACTTGTTTAAAACACTAGTAATAACGCTAATAATAGACATAAATGAAAAGGAAAAAAAATCGGTAAACCACTTCGTCTAAGAAGGATGGCTGGCAAGTGCAAGATAATATTGACTGGCCTGCTCTTGACTGCATCCCACTCAGTTTTCGCTGAGGTCGGCGTAGGTTCGGGCAAAGGCTTCTCATAAGCAGAATTTCACAAAAACTCTATCCAAAGTATCTCATAGACGTTTTTGAAACAAAAACTAAAAAAAAGAACTTTAATTACTTCATCAAGTGAAGTACGTTTTAAAACACACTGTTTGTTAAAAAAAGTTCTTGGGTTATCAAGCTAGTGGTTTATAAATAACGTTACTTTTTATGTTGTATTTGTTCAGAGGAACAACAATAGGAGACATATCAGAATAAAGTTATATAAGGTTTTATGGATCAACATCCCATGTATCAACAATGAACGTGTCACATACGTACGTGTATCCACAAAAACTATTCAAGACTCAAGTTACAATGAATTAATATTTTCATATGATCTAATAGTGGAACGTAGGTAAAAATAAAAATAAAAATTTTGGTTTAAAAAAATTAGAGAAACGCGCTTCTATAGAAACATAGCTAAAAATCTAAATGTGATGAACAATTTGCAGCAGTTAGACCTTTTAATTTTTCGAGTTCAAGGTTCGAAGCTAATTTACCTGTAATATTTGTGATTTTTTAAAACAGTTTATCCAAAATCAGCCAACAATTTTGTTTTTACTAAGGAGATGAATTTGTCAGGGGTGCAGTCAAGGTTGAATAAACACAGCCAGTTTTTAAATGAAAAACTTATATTTTGGCGTGCCAACGTTTCGACCATTGATTGTTAGTCAAGCCTTCATCTAGACTACTTCACCCTGATGAAGACCTGCAAGGCAGGTCGAAACGTTGGCACGCCAAAATATAAGTTTTTCATTTAAAAACTGGCTGTGTTTATTCAACCTTGACTGCACCCCTGACAAATTCATCTCCTTAGTTAAAACTAAACAGTCAACAATACAACCATCATCAATTTTGTTTTTACACATCTTAGAGTAGGAATGGGCAAATTTTGACTTTAAAAATCCTATCTTTCACAAAATGTAATGATCTTATACTTTT
Organism: Euschistus heros; assembly: GCA_003667255.2. NCBI lineage: Eukaryota > Metazoa > Arthropoda > Insecta > Hemiptera > Pentatomidae > Euschistus > Euschistus heros. Next base: position 715,898 of record RCWM02000035.1, on the reverse strand, counting down.
AGTATGTAACATTATTTATTGAATTAACCATTTCTGCTTTATAGGCTCTTAAACATTGCCAAAACTAACTGTTGAAAGTTGGCAAAATTCTTCGATGTTTGACAATCGATTGGGGGTAAACGCGCAAATCAAATTCAGCTCAAGGGATGTCTTTAGACGCACTTAATAAACTTTAAATTTGTAAAAAAACATTCTCGGTTGAAAGCATTTTTCTATATGTTTTTATCCAAAATCTCAAATAAGTTCAAAAAAGATTGTTGTTTTTTTTGCCTCCTTCCCAAAACGTTTCCCTTTATCAAATTTAGTTTCATTTTGATATTATTCCCAGGACCTATCTAGACCATATAAAAACGTAAAACCTGCTCATCCACCATTTGCAAGGCAGACCCCCATTTCTTTGTTTGGACTGTAAGTTCACTATTATATTATCTGTCGAAGATAATAAATGCTATTTGTTGTTAACTAATTTATTTCTTGAATAATTAGTTTGCCCTTATAATAGGATTATGCTTTGCAGCAGTAATTTATTTTAAACCTAGGTTTTGGTAGTAATAATCGTAGAAGGTGCGGTCGCTAAGGCGTGCAAAGCATTGCCGGGCCGCACCATAGGATTGTTCCCAAGAAATATATATGTCCTCATCATATAATGTAAATAAAAAAAATAAATAAATAAAATAAATAAATTAATTTTATTAATAAAGCGTTTTATTGGCAGCAGCAGCATACATAAAACCCATATGTTGAACCCGCTGCTGTCAAAACGCCGTATGCTTGAAAAGGCAAGGAAAGGGGAGCAAAAAAAAAAAAAAAAAAAAAAAAAAAAATATAAAATATTAATAAATAAAAATATTAACGATGGTAGTAATAATCGAGAATCGATTTTTTGGTACAGGTACCGCTATCAAAAATCGAAAAATTTTTGTATCGACCCAGCACTACGATCAGCATATTCAGAACCTTAATGGATTTTTTTTCTCACGTCATTTGTCACCAGAACACTAGATTTATTAATTGTTTTAGGTCAATAATTGGGTAATGTTTATCATGATTACTTAGGCCAAAATAAAAAAAAAGCAACTAAGGATAGTTTTAAATAACGTCAATGCATTCTTGATGTACGATATACAGAACTAAAATAATGAGTGAGCGGGGCAATTTTTTTTAATATGTTACAATAATTTCATGTGACCCTCAATAAACGATTCACACTATTATGAATACTACTACAAACGACAAACATTGAGCGGGATAGAAAGTTAATGTGGAGGGCTGGCATAAGTGAAATGGGATGATTGCTTAATTAATCGTTAGCGATGATACTCCAACTTGAGGTAAAAGGTTGGGAGATTTCCGTGAGAGCGGAGCGCAATAGGTTTGTGTAAACAGTTGCTTTTCCTATATCCCCTTTTCATTGGTTGCGTCACACAGTTGTCTCCTCTTACAATTAGTTAAGTCGTTCCGACCTTTTAAAGCCATTGTTATTTATTTATTGTGTAATATATATTACTATTATATGTATATATTATAATTTATTTAAGTATTATATAAATTTTTCGTTGTGATCACTAACCACGAAAACTACTGAACCAATCAGTTCCAAATTTTAACTACACTATCTTAATAGTTCTTGAAAGGTTTAGCAAGATCCTTAAATTTTTCTCTAAAACAATTTATGGATATATAAATATATATAAAAATTAGGACAAATGGTCTGTTTTTTTATATAGCAGTATGAATTTTCTTTTTAATTTCATTAACGAATATTGGCTGGCAACTGGATTATTTGTTATAAAAATAAAATTATACCTATATAAAGAATAATTTTATTTTTAAAACAAATAATATAGTTGTCTTTTGTCTAAATTATTATTTGCTATGCCATATTTGTTAATAAAATTAAAAACGAAATTCATACTACTACATAAAAGGAAATGCTATTTGTCGTTTGTTATCACTGAAAACGAAAACTACAGAATCCCTCTGACCAAATTGTTACTAAATCATCTTCATAGTTCTTGGAAGGTTTAGCAACAATAAAATTGTTACTAGAAAGCAAAAAATATGTCGGTTCCAGAGAAATTTGAAAATCGGTCAATAGATGGCGATCACCATTCTGTAAGAGAGGTTACGGTGTTATTTAGAGCTTAACATTAATATAAAAATTTACTTATTTTTAATTATATTGTTAATTAATAGAGATAAATATGTGTTGGGATAAATGTACTTAAAAAAATCGGACTGACTGTTTCTCTCACGGTTAATAAAATGTAGGGTTCAGGAACTGTACACTCTATCAATCAAATCATTCTCATAATATTGGGAGACAGAACTTGAAATGTAGTTTTTCGGATGTCTTATGAATTTTTTTTTTTTTTTCGCATGCTTTCTACAATAGAATGTTTTGTTGATAAATAAACGAAACTTCAATTATTAGTTAAAATTATTCAGTTCTTAATTTATGAGAGCGGGCAAAGGCGCGACCGGGAATGTAAGTTATAATAGATAAACGAAATATGAAAATATTTTGATAAAATATAGGATCCGATATTAATGTTAATAACTGCTTCATATTAACTTTGTGAAATTGAATCTAGATTGTATCTATTTTGCTATTTCGACACCTAATATGCTACCTAAACTTTGGGGATATTTTAACATAATGTTACGGTCAGGTGAGGTTGGGGGTACCCTGGGCGGCCCGGGGGCAGGTAGCTGGAAAGGCCGCCAGGGTGGCCTAGACGGGTCACGGCGGGCCAGAAGGGCCTAGACCTGTAATCTGGATAGAACGATCTAGAATGTTCGGCTTAGCTTTAAATAGGCCGACTTCTAGCCCAGTGGGTCAGTATTGAGGTGACAGTGGTCAGTGAGGGATCGGTCGGGCAAGTGTCAGTCAGGAGTCTGTGATATCCTGAGTCAGTATCCATGTGTCAGTGATCAAGTAACGATCAATCAGTCAAGTGTTAGTGACAGTTCAGTCTGTGAGTTAGTGACAGTGATTAACAGTGTCAGTGAGTGTAGTAACAGTCTCTGTGTGTCAGTGTAATAGATTCTTATGTATAATTGTGACATCTAGTATTAAGATATTAAAGATAAGTATTGTGTAATATACATATTAGTGTAATTAGACCTAAGCACAATTGTTATTAGATTAAGTAGCTTAAGGGACCTATTTGTATTTATTAAGTTGTAAATAAATTAGTGTTTAGTATTTAAGTTGTGATTTGATTAGTCATACCCCCAGTGGCCCGTAACAATAACATAACCTCCTACTATAAATCAACTAAATAAAATAATAGAAACAGAAAAAAAAATGAAAAATATAATATATTTAAACGATTGATTCAAATATTATAAATGTTAAAAAATATATATTATTCCAGTTTTTTTTTACATCGACTCATTTTTTTTTTTTATTAAATATTATATAATTAAGAATTTAACGTGCTTATCTCGTGTAGGTTCTGTTTCGTTGGCTAATAATTAAGTCTTGTAAAGAACTAATGAGAGTGTGTTCAAAAAATAATAATAATAAAAAAAAATATTATAATTATTTTTCAATTTAGAAATAGGTTCAAGAATAAGTGACGGAAGAAAACATTACAGAGGTATCATATCATCCTACTCAGTCATGAATTGCTCCATTTCATCGACTGCAGTTTGCTTACCCCTTCAACTTCATATAACTTCGACTCGGCCGCCTGAGGTGTTTATCAAGATATCAAGATATTAGTGTGTAAGAATATGTGTGTTAGTATTATATGTATAAGTGTGTTAGAGAAAATAGCATGAGCACTCCATATCAACCACACGGTTCAAAGCATTCTCTTGAACAGAGCTTGGATTATCCAAGGTACTGGCGCCGCGTTTGTATTACGACCGCTGGGATCCTGAATAAATATTACTTTATTATCGTATCCCCTTCTGTTCGTTTTTTTTTTAAATTATTTCATTTCTGCTTTTAACATATTGAAAATCTCGTACTGAAGGTAGGTACGTACTCTCCATTTCCAGTGGTCGGACCGCATCCCATAGTTTCGATTCTATTAAATTTCTTGAAGACAAGCTATGGATGAGTATCAAAGGGCGGGAAAAGCGAGACGACATTGATCAGGAGGGAATATCCAATTTCATTAAAAGCATGCAAAGTAGATTGCAAGGGATAAAAGAAGCAAGAAGAATAAACATCAATTGCAAAAAAAAAAAAAAAAAACTAAAAACAAGACTGCTTTTATACATTTTATATTGAATATAAAACTCAAAACCGAAACGGGATCTTCAAAGAAAACGGAATTAGCAATTTTTACTAGTTTTGTGTTTTCCGAATAATTTTTCCATCGAATTTAGTAAGTATTCTTATTTAGGTATCAATCAGATATTTAGCAATAAAAAAAACATTAAAGAAAACGTTATAAATACATTTTTCAAAGAAAACTACATTTTAAAATGTTTTAAGAGCAGTTGATTTACTGAATGAATGTTTAACGAAAACCAAAGTTTCTTAACATTTTATTTAATTCTCTGTTCCTGAGAGCACATGAAATAATCTTGAAGAAAAAATAGTAGATAATAATTCGCTAAAAGTTAAATAACTTCACTGTAAAAACGATAACCATATTTCCGAGAAATACCTTTCAACTATAACTAATGGCAAATTGATAATCTGACTAACTATGGCCTGATATGAACTTACATGAATTTCACTAATAAGTAGCTTTCCCCAACCACTGTCTATAACAGCAAATAAAATTATGATGTTTAGTTTATGACAGTTTATTAAATTTTTGAATCAGTACAAAAAACTTTTTTCTACCGTTCAGAAAAAAAACATCTATTCAGAATGCATAGATAATCACGTAGAAAATAGATCTTATATGGGCTATTGGTTTAAAAATCTATGAATCGCTGTCTAAAAATCAAACTTCATCTGTTACCTGTGACGTAATGGTCTGTTTAGAGATTGTTAGTTTATTTATATAACTATAAAGCATAAAAGCTTACACATATAGGCAGAACGGTTATTTTCTTCGGGTCATAATATTTCACTCGCTTCAAAGAGTGCAGAGCAGTTACTGCTCATTAGGAGCAGTTAAAAAGTTATAATCACGCCTATCTGCTATGAATCAAACAGTAGATTTATGCACGTCCTCACTAGGAACGCTAGGCTCTGACGAATTGTGATTTATTTCGACGACTATTTTTGGCTTTCCTGTGTTCGGTCTTAATCTTATATCGTATCAGCTATTTTTATTTACTCAGAGCATTCCCAGCGAGTCTATAACATCCTGAATATTTGTTTCTTATTCTATAAATTTAAATAACAATATAACTAACTATGAGTCTTACATAATTTCTATTTAAGTAATAACATATTTATTTTATGGTATCCTTATATAACCTATGACTTATAATAATTCAATATGCCAAATTATTATAGTCTCTCAACTTCATCTTGGAATCAAAACATTTTTTTTATTAGATATGACCACAATAGACACGGTCAGATGGTACCAGATCGAAATTTTTGAATCAGACTCTATAGACAGACCACTCACATAGTTCAGCAATAGAAGAGGCAATGATTAAAAAGATACTAGGTCTACTATACAAACAAAAAAATAGAAGAATCTCAATAGTTTTAAAACATGTACCTGTTAATTTTTTAGTTTTTTAGACTCTGTTCAAATTTTTTATTTACATTTTTATTACTGCTTATACCTAATTCATTGCTGTATTTTTTTATAATGCGTGAATTTACTGAGATGCAAAGAAAATTTTTTTCCTATAACATGTAAAAAGCATAGCAAAAACCAGTAACCAGCGGTCGTTCCACCGTACTCGATATTATTATTGTATTTAAGAAGATCCTTAAACCTCATTTAAGTTTTTGGTATGAGTTACAAATATTTGTTGTTATCTTTTCTTTAATGACATTGGGTACGAATTGTAAGATCTGTAAATAACATTTAAGCAGTCCATTTATAAGCAACTATATTGATAATTTTTTTTATCATCAGGTTTTTGCATTATATTAGCTGTAAAGCTGGGGAAACAGGCGAGCGTGAATAGATAACATAAAGCAATCAAATTTGAACCAAATTTATTTATTTTTAATCTTCCATTATCGATTAAGGAAAGAAACAAGAACAAAAAATCACGATGACGGGTCTAATATTGATACGTTAATGTTGTCAAGGATATGCCATAGTTCATTCATTATAATTCGAACTATTATCGGATTTGGTAGAAGAATAGTGACATGAAACCATGTAATTTTTAAATAATTCAGCTTCGAAGTGATTTTACATAAAATTTCACACAGTACCTTTCTTCTGTTTGATATATCTTTTATAATCCAGTGAATAATGTTAAAATAAAATATATATTCTAAGAAAATAAAAATAGCTGTCATAATTTTACTTAAAAAAAAACAAAACAAAAAAAAAACGTATATTAAAGTATAATTTAATAATTGTCACCAGTCATGATCTTAAGGAGTGTTGAGTCGCAACACAAATACTAAAATAGGAAAAAACGGACTGCGTCTATTTGCTCGACCCTGAGATATCCCCCCTTATCTAAGAATGATATTCAGTTTAAACAAGAGAAAAACGTATATTTGAATTCGAGTCGATAAAAAAAAAAAAAAAAAAAAAAAAATGTAGTTATTTTTCATCGTCGTTATTTCAAGATGAATATGTAATGTGAGGTATTGAAGGTACGACACCTGATTTATTATTAATAATTAGCCAGAAATATAAAAGATTTTTGTAAAAACAACATAAATCTAGTTTAACTACCCTTTTAAGCAGGTAAGTAGAGATTACGCTGGAAATGAAAAATCCTGGGCGTCAAATCTGTATCATTAGCTGTTAATTTCCATTAAGTAAGTTCCACTGACACCGCGAACATATTGGAAATAACCATAACCATTTTTATAATTAATAAAAAACATTATGAGCGTTCTTGAATCTAGAATATTTCTATCTATTTACATATTTTATGGTACTGTGTAACACTGCGTTCACAAGTCAAAACTGCAATTTATTGCGAGCATTAGTTTGTTTTAACTATTTTATTATTTAAATGTGAAAGAATGTGTTATTCTTAAGCAATGTTGACATATCTTAATTTTTCAGGCCATTATTTTTTCTTTGCTATTATTTTTTTCATTCCACAAGAATGGGTTTTATTATCGCCAATAATTGAAATTCGTTGAAGTCTGGGGATGGTGTAATTTTCAGTAAATAGCTGTGGGTGTTTCGAGTGGCCAATTCGTAGTTTATTCATCGTTACTTCTTCTTTCCTTGGTGTTAATTCTTGATGCTATTGTCCTGCTGTTGGTCTAATTGTTTTAAGTTTGTTGCTGTTGTATAATTCGGAGTCAAATTTGATGCCATGTTACTTTTAACAAGCTGTTTTATGAATGTTTTTATATCTGGCAAAGGGATCGAGAGTTAATGTAAATAGGAAACACACTTCATAAGCTGCTGTATCTGCTTGGACATTACCTTCTGTACCTGAAAGACCTGGAGTCCACTTGAAACAAATAAGTTTGAATTTGGAAATGGAATGAATGAACGTAACTATTTTTTATATATTTTTTATTTTTTTAGCAAATTCTCCCCAGAAATGGAAGACGTTAAGCAATTAACTCGGTAAATTTTTCTTTGGCTTCTTCTTGTTCCTCCAATAGGCTTTCATTCTTTTCGAAAAGGCTTGCTTACGCTCTTCTGACCACTTTGGTCTCTATTGTTTTTGTTTTGGTTGCTCTGGTACAACTTCCCATTTGTCTACTCTGTGTCTGAAGATGTTTCTTTCCAAAATGTAGGCTGGTCATATGTTTGTATTTTTGAGGTCCTATCGAATTTCATCTATCCAAAGTGTGGAATTCTTAAGTGAAGTTACATAATCTATTATTCTTTTCGTCAGTTAATTTTCTGGTAGTCGGAGTCAAATTTGAAAAGAATTTCATTCGCCTTTTCCTAATATCAATTTCGATGTTTGAAAACTTTTCTGTTGTTTTAATCGTTTGTAGCCTGTAACCGTCTCGGTTATGTATTCCTCCTAGAATTTTCCTGAAGATCTTTCTCTCTTCTTTCTTGATCTCTTTAAGTTGTTGTTTACTGTTAAGGGTTAGTGTTTCACTTGCGTAGAGGATTGCTGATTTTATGTTTATGTTTATGTTTTATGTTCCTCTTGACATTAATTTTTCGTTGTAGAGGTTCTGTGTTAACCTTAATCCTTTTTTAATTTTTTTATATCCGATGGTGCTGTGAGATTTATTCAATACCTGTCGGTTCGATGTATTTTTCCGAGGTATTTAAATAATGGGACCTTGTTGATTTTACCATATTTTGTTTTGAAGCTTATAATCTCTGTTTTTGAACAATAGAATTTAGTTTTCTCAAATCATATTTGTAACCCCACTTTTCCAGCACATTCTCTTGAGTACTTCCAGCTGATTGACTGCAGTCTGTTGATCCTCTGTTAGTATCGCCAGGTAATCTGCGAATGCAAGATATGGTATGTAGAGGTTGTTTTTAGCAACGCCCAGTCGGATTGGCTTCCAAACCCCAAATTTCTTGAGTTCTTTGTCCCATTCTTCCATAACTTTGTTTAGAACAACGTTGAACAGAATAGGAGAGAGTCCATTTCCTTGCCTCATACCCGTTTGAATTTCGAAGGGTTCTGAGATTCCCCTTTAAATTTTACTTTAGATTTCGTGCCAGTTAGTGCTTGTTTTATGATTTCTAGTGTTTTCGGATCTATTCCCCTCTCTTCTAAACTATTTCGGATATTATATAGTTGTGAATACCGGTGAGAGCCGAAAGTGAGTATGTTTTGAAATTTTGTTTTTGGTTTTACATTAATGTAAACATATGTTTTTTGGCTAAGAAATCTTACGTAATAATTGCTACCACCATCTTATTTAAGTTGTTATTTATTTATTTTTTTTAAATACTACATTTGCTGATATTAGCTGTATAGGTTATTAAAACAAAGTATAAAATATAAATGTTTTACATTCAATACATAAAAAATTATTGGTAATGTTATAAATGGACATAAACACGTATTTTCCAACGAAACAGGAGTATATTTATTTTAATAAAACTACTGTAGGTTAACATTGAAATAATTGATGTTGGATATCGGGTCAATAACATTTCTTCATCATCACTACAAATCAAATAAGGTACCAGAGCATTACTAACTCCAACATAAAATATTGTATCTTGATCCGGTTATATCAGATTTCGATCTGTCATCGATATTTTCCTACATACGCTGACAATGCCCCGTTACCATTGAAAAGGACACCAAAGGGGATTAGTCATCTGTTGAGCGGGCATAATGAGTTAGTATATGTAATATCACATATTACATAAAATTAACAATGGAAGTATAATATAAGTACCACTATACTGAAGACTTTACGCGGCCTCCCCAGCCCAGCTATTGCGATTCTAATCTGTAAAAATCATTCGAATGTAGTTGGTTTTTATATAACCGAATAGAGAATATGTCCGAGAAATCGATTGCCTATGTAGTGTAGATCTCCCTTTGTCAGAGCCTCAGAAAATATAATGTTCCTTAAACTATTTAATTTTATACTAAAAAACACAATGGTAATTTGAGAAGGCTCCATTAAAATAAAAACACTGCCTTGCTGATTATTAGTTGACTGGCCAGATTGAATTTTAGGTAAAAATGATTAAAATATAGTACTTAGATATATAGATTTTTTTTATTATCATATTTTCTGTAACCACCCGGCAAAAAATATTTTTTTTTTATCTTTTACTATATGTCATATCAGAAATTATTTGTTCATTTAACTTTATATACAATATTTATTACTAGATGGACTACTTTTCTATCTTCATTATTGTTTTTTCTACTCTCTGCTACCTTATTATAAAAAGTTGCATTTAATTTTATTCATCTTATCTTATTTTAGGAATTCCAGAATTTTTGAAAGGCCAGATATGATATCACTTTATTTTATGTAATGTTATTTTTAAGGGACATTGTCCCAGGATAAAATTTTCTTTCTATTCTATATTATTGAATTAATTGAAATTAATTTGTTAAATTAATATATATTTTTTCATGGAAAAATTTTTATTGTGTAAATATTACCTTAAAATATCTGTCACACTTAAGGGTGGCAATACGTTACTTTTTACGAAAAGCATTTAACATAAATGTTTAACTTAGGTAAAACGAAACAATCTTTTGATTTCAGAGGTCTAATTGAAGCAGAACTCTAATTACTTAAGGAGCTGTTTTGCATTCATTGCAGAGATGATGAAATCTATTTAAAATGGCCGCTTGTATTCTGGAGCCGTTCAGATTTTGAATTCGTCGCACAAGGCGACAAAAAAAAAAAGATAAGACAAAAGCCTTCATGATATCATCCACTTCCATCACTATTTATTTATATATTTTACGGCTTCCTGTTGCGCTAGAACATAGCTGCCACATTGTTTTAGTCTTTAATATGTGTCGGTAATTAAAAATGAAGTTACCATCTGCTTTCATATAGATTCTTTTAATTTGGCTTAGCGTCCTTATGTACTCCAACTAAGACAGGAAGGACGGTTTATCCTACAATTTGCCAAGCTATTCTAGTCATGGTGGGAAGGTATATGTTCATTTGTTGGATCTGTCAGGAAATAAATTTTTACCTGCCGGGGTGGGATGCCCTGACTCCACTGACTCCAGAACACTTATATATTCTTATTCAAAAGAAATAAATGGACCAACCACTTAGAATTGATAAAAAATGGTCTTACGACAAAGCTGAACGTATGGAAGAATACATTTCACACACATTTTTTTTTCTTCTACCATTCTTTCTTGACCTGAGGTTGTTAAACAAAAATAAAATTTCTACATCCCCAATTATTTAATATAGAGTCGTTAGTACAAACTCAATTGTTCTACTGTATCGTGAGGGCACTTGTAAATTATAAATGTGTTCATTGATGTTTATAATTGAGAATGAATAGCTTCTCCAAAAGATTTTAACGCTAAAAACATAATGGTGTATATTATTTTTCTTCTTCTCATTAGAAAGCTCGATTTGTTGTCCTTCCTAAAAACTAACAGTATGGAACACGAAATTCCTACGGGTCGATTGGTATAGTCAAGACAATCGTTAGTAATTATCAAAAAGTAAGATTGGAATCATAAATTAAATTCCTTAATCGAGAACGCTCTGATGTTCGAATTTCTATTCGTGATGTAACATAAGTATAAACTATTGTAATTCATTTTTTTTTTTTTTTTTTTTTTTAACAATTCCTACAACAGATCCTTTTTTTTTTTTTTTTTTTTTTTTTTTTTTTTTTTTTTTTTTTTTTTTTTTTTTTTTTTTTTTTTTTTTTTTTACCGTCCTAGCCATTTTGGCAACACGGAGTTTTCTGCCCGGAAGAGATGCAAAGAATCGATTTTCTGAGCAAATACAAATAGTACCACCCTGCCACGCCTGGATTTTAATTCTGGATAATAGGATATTATTTTTAGGCTCAAATATATACTTTTTTTTTTTTGTTTTTGTATTAATTTTACTAAAATAATATTTAAAAAATGAAATATTTTTTATACACCAAATACAATTATAAAAAAAAATATTATATACGTATGTGATTTAATCTCGAAATTATACCTCAGAAACTTCATAAACCAGCTGAACAACAACGATTTTTTTTTTTTTAAGTACTGTGTCTTTCATTTTTGATCTGATTATCTAAAACGTTCATTTACAGTACTATACATGTCGAAAAATTAGTATTATTACATGGACCAGTAAATAACTTGAAAAAACAAACAAAAAAAAAAACTAAGTAATCTCTTAAAAAACATTTCAAAATAACTTATTTGCAATTAATCACGACATTTTTACGTTTTATTGTTCGATATTTAGCACGGTTTATGTGAAAATTTTTAAAATTAAACAGTAGCGTCCAAGTTATAGAAACCGTTCCGAAATTTAATCTGCTTCTAAAAATAATTGCGTTTCCTAAATTAAAATAAAGACGGTCAGAGACGCCTACAATCTTTTTTAATTTATTTTGTGAGGACACTAAATTATAAATAAATAAAGTTATGATAAAAAATGTTTTAATTTTTTATATTGTACAGATTGTATTCTGTGCAACGTTGTATGCATAAGGTTATGGTTTAATCAGTCTGTTTAAGTGTACTGATAATAAAAAACAACATTAATAACTAATATATAATTTATTTATATATTATAAGGAGATTAAGGATATAACAATATTTAGCAATATTATCTCCAAAAATATTTTTGTTTATCCAAAAACTAATTATATATAATTAATAATTAATATTTAAAATGGTCTTGGTTAAGTAACACCTATACTGTTGTTTTAAATATTATACCGAGAAAAATGGGGACTATTTTCTGACCCTGTAAATTATGTTTAAAAAAAAAAAAAAAAACTCTTTTTTACATAAATTTATTTTTAAAAACCTTCATTTTTTATTTCACGCAAAAAACATATACTTTTTCCAACGCCTAGAGAGAGAGTCCGTTATCATATTAATAATATATTTATCTTGAATAATCTTTTGTGTCTTTATAAAATTATTCATTATCCTGAAATTATTTTCAGATGAAAAGTATATTACAACCAAGGAACTTTGTTTCCTTCCCAAGAAATATGTTTAATTATTATATAACTTTTATGTTGAAGGAGATATAATTATAATATCAATTCTTAGGCAAAACTCCTACTTATTTATATATGAAATTACATGTTTCAGGCTGTCATACAATCCGTGATTACTATCACATTGTTTATTCTACTACCTCACAGCCATACTACTAGTAGCCAAGACTCCGAAACATGCAGTTTCATATATGAATAAGTAGGAGTTATGTCTAAGAATTGATATTATGTTTAATTATATAATTAAAAGATTGTCAGGACCCTTTTAATTTGTTTTTATTTTCACTTAAAACCTCAATGTCAAAAGAATTTAGAATTTTGCAACAAGTTCATTTTCCTTTATAACACAAATCATACAACGCCAAAATCTATTTCATCACTCCCTCTATCTTCTCCGATCTAACCTAGACTTTCTGTCTAAACATAAATTCTCTCTTAAACCTCTAATTTTGCAATGGCCCGGATACCGATTCAAATAAATTATTAACATTACTTATAAGAAGATTATTTTCGGTACTTTCCATTATAAAATTGAGTTAGGATAACATCCTTTTCCTTTCTCCTTTGTTCACAGACCATGAAGATCTAGCACTGCTCTCACTATTATTTCCAACTGCCCCTATCCTAGGTTTAAAGAATGCCAATGCAGGTATGACTTGCTACTCCAAGTCCCACTCTTGACAAGGTCCAACCAGTGTACTCTCGGTGTGACTCTAATCTTCGGCCTAGAAGAGCTGCCAGGAACATATGTTTTTCAAGAATTTAAGATTAACCGGCACATCTGAAGCATCTCTTGTCAGTAGTTATCCCTGGATTCAAAGTTTCTTCGGTATTTGGAACATTCTTAAAAAATCTTTTTTTTTTTGTGGAAATGAGTGCTTTGTAGAATGTTAATATAATAACTTCACTTCCTCTGACTGTTTTTCAAAGGTTTTTTTCCACAGCTAAGATGTTCAACTTCGGTTGATGTTAGATGCCGTCTGCGGGGTTTATTTTTGAAGGCTCAATCTGCAGAAGAAAATTTAGATAACCAACTACAAATGGTCTTATCATAATAACTCCCTTTCCCAAAACCTTGATTGATATTTCTAGCTGCCTCGAAGCAGCAGAGAAAAGTTTAAACTTGTATTTGTTATTCTACTTAAAATTTTAAAAGTCATAAAGTAGAATAACTTGGAAATTTTAGGGTTTCCATTTTAACATATGTAATTAAACTAAAAATCTGTATGCCAGCTTTGGAAGAAACACTGTTAGTAAATAGAGGATTGGTAAATCTTGCCGGGAATTAACAAAAAACACTTTAAACATTCCTAAACATTAAGATATAAAAAATTGGATATTTCATAAGGGACAACCTATATTTAAATATGGTCAGGTATTTTTATTTTATGACTTGGGAATCCATCAAACCATCGAATTTTTCCCACATTCAATCACTCCAAACTAAAATCCTTTGAAAAATTCTTGATCATCATTACTTTGTCACAAATGAGCTGATCCACAATGACCTTAATATTTCCTTTCCTTTCATAATAAACTTACTCTTCATCCAAATTCACTTGTTGCACAACTTGCTTCCCATTCTATTCCTGGCAATCCTCAGAGGCGTCTGAAAAGAAGATAGCCTCAAGATCTAAATTAATTAATATGGAATCAACATACAAGACTAAAACGACAAGAAACTGCTCGTCGTTATAGACTACTTCAACATTTACTAGACAAACGTTCAAACGTTCAAATTAATTAAAAAGACTCATATACATGACATTAATTATACCAATTTGGACATATGGAGTTGAGCTTTGGGGCTCTACTAAACCATCTAATTCATCTCGTGTCCAATCCTTAAAATCTAAAATCTTTAGAAAAATCCTCAATGCTCCTTAGTTCGTCACAAACTTATCCACCAAGATCTGAATATACCTTACATTTCTGACTTAGCTCAAACCAGATATCAATCCTTCCATAGTAAACTCCACAACCATTCAAATCCATTAGTACCACAACTTGCTTCTAATTCCATTCCAGATAATCCTCGGAGGTGCCTGAAAAGAAGATGGCCTCGGGACCTTCTAACATAGTACTTCATTATATTGAACCTTTTTAAGTTTTTTCAATGGGTAGTAGCTTTAAAAACAATTGACGTGTCATTTTTATCATTGTCATCACGTTTACTTATATATTAATTTGTATACAGTTTTAAATTTCAATGAATAAAAAAAAAAAAAAAACTAATATATCTATTAAAACATAAATAATTGGTGCCATATACTCGTATAAAAGTTTAGGCTTCCTGAATAAAATTCCTCTATTTGTCATGATCTCGCGGAGTAACCATCCACCATTGTGGACAAGGGTATCTCTGAGGGTATCCGCAGGAATGCCATTCACCCTGTTTCTTCCACGCTTACTTCGATATAAAAGCTCAATCAAATATAATGTATCTATTTAAAAAAAAAAAACAAAAAAACATTCCATCTTTGAAAATCTACAATTTGGAATACAGCTTACCGAAAATGCTAAAGTGTTTTAGTTTTTTACTTCATTGGCATATATTTTTGGAGACCAAACAGGTCTGCAATAATATTATAATAAAATAATAATGGGCATAATTGAGGAACTGAAACAATTAGGTTTAGGGTTCATTGTATATGGTAGCAAATACTGTTCACACTGCGAAAGTTCTAAAGCTGCAGATAGTGTTAACTTTACAGACCTCGGGCAGACAATAGAATACAACTGCTGGGCTGTATCTCATTGTGAAAGGACAAGAAATGATTTAGCAGTTTAACTGCATTTGATAGCAAACTATCATTGATTCAGAAGACATGAAGTTCCTAATTTTTTTTATTACTTGTGAATAAAAAAAAAAATGTTGTTACTAAAATTTATTGTTTTAAAATTATTATTTCCTTGTATAATTTCCAAAAAGTTCACTCTGGAACACATCCGATCAATGATTCATTGCTTTTCAGAGTTCTTTCCTTTCCTATCTCGGAAATATTTCTTTATACTTTTTATGTATTTTTAGACTGTTCTCCTGTAAATTAGGTTGTGTTAATCTCCTAATCTCTTATTTTCCTAACAATTTAAATAACATTTTAGGACTTATTGTACTGGTGTTTCTAAACAATTTGTTTCAGTTTTTCACACATGCATTGCTTACATTTCTACAACTCCCTATATGAAAAAACCCCACTATTTTGTTTGGAACAAATGTCAATTTCGTAGTTTCATTCATCATTAAATAAGGAAAAAATCTTAAAGAGGTTAATCTTAAGGTAAACGAATTTTTATTCAACTCCTTATATTTAAGAAAAACGCTAAAAAAAAAAACAACTAATAAATGCTTTTTACAATTTTGATGATTTAGGAATCGACCGGTATCTGTGGCAACGTACAGTGCAATTTTGTATTTGGCTATATAAATCCAAGGCATAACTGCACAAAATTTCCAAAAAGTGTGGTCGTCTAATACTTAACCTTATAAAAATATATAGACTGTTGATAAATTAAACAGAATGAGGAAGCTTATAATTTTATTAAATATATAAAGAGTTTAATTTTCTTACCATATACATTGGTCCAATCACTTTTTGAAACTGAACCTGAAAAAAAAAAAAAAAAAAAAAAAAAACCATTAAACTATTGCAAGTATTTAACATTATAATATTTATATAGTAAATACGAAGGTATGGTATACTAAAAGGCCGAATTTATTTAAAATTTGTATTGGTGTATGTACGGTTTGATGTCATGTAAATAGTTTAGTATGGAGGGTTCAGGATTCAGCAACACACAATAATTCACAATTTAAACCAAACATCTAAGAGTTCTATTATTGGTTGCTATTTTTCATTAATTAGAAAATACTCAAGTCCGAGCGGACCCCGTACTTCAAACTTCTTATTTATGACTTCACTTTTCTCTAATGAATTCAGAATTTATCAATCCAATATAATATTTTATTTTTATATCGAATATTTGTATGTTATAAATACACTTTTGTATATTTAAATATATCATTCTATTTTGTTAATTTTTAATAAGCAGTCGAGTGATTTTGCATATATAAAGTCCTCATCACTAATTGAATATGATTGTATCATTGTGTTGCAAATTTTAAGATATAACTTCTTGAATGGTACAAGATGAAAGAGTGACCTAACGTGAGTTGGATTGAACTATGTGGCTGAGAATCTGTTGGTGTTCAAAATTAAAATTAAAAATAAATAATTTATCGAGGAACAAAGTTCCCTTTAGGAAAATATATTATACGGACATGGCGCAACTAATGAAGGATTTATCAAATACAGCAGTCTTAAGGAAAGAAACTATAGATATGAATGGTTGGATTGCGTGTTGCGAAAGTGAAATTCGGATTTGAACTGGACAAGTTGGAAGTGTTATGAAGAGAGTTGGGAATAGATAATAAGATATGAAGGGCGAGGGGCATTGTAGTTCAACCTAGTCAAAAATTTAACTCGCCGTGGACTGTTTTCAAAAATTGAAAAATTATTTTTTCAAAAAATATCCTCTTTACTTTGGATTGGACGCTAAAGGTCTTAACTGTTTTTTTTTTCCCTTTTACTGTTTTTATATCGATTTTATATGGATAATAATTTTTTACCGGTAGTAATAAAATAAAGTAGGTTCATATCTCTTAAGAAATCTGATATTCCATTTTTGTTGGTTGCGCAATAAAATCACTTTTTTTCACTCAGTTCACTTGTTTTTGACATTATTTAGCAGTTAAAAAATTTTGCAGGATTGAAATTTTTAGAATACTGATTGAAAAGGACAGGAATATACTCTAGGAAGTAAACTAGACAAGTAAAAAAAAAACAAACTTATGTACTTAAAAAAAAAAAATGTATGTATACTTTTTTCCTGGAGTTTTTGTTAATTATATATATATATATATTTATATTTATATATATATATATATATATATTTTATGAGCTTTTAATTCCATGTTTACAATTATTTAACAAGTTTTAGTTGTACTTGCTATTTGATAAACTTAAATAAATTGTTTTTAATTTTTCATCATGTGAAGAAAAAGCGGGGTGTGCAAATACTTTTCTCCCCACTGTATGTATTTTTTGTACGTTCTTTAGTTTTAAATAACCTTTTTAAAAAAACGAATTGAAATCAGAAGCATTCAGAAAAAATAAGACCCGTTAATCAAAACGGTCGAGAAACGGCAAAGAAGCCAAGCGCCTAGCAAGAACAGGTTGTAACGCCGACCTTCATAGTATACACCTGTAACTCATGTTTAAGCCAGTCATCGCTAGTAGTTGATTGCTTTTCGTGGTTACGAGTGAAGCGTCGTCCATGGTCATTTCTTCAACCATTTTAATGTATTAATTGATTTTTTGATATTATTCGCAAAAATAAATTTTCCGTTGATAAGGAATACTATATTGTTCATTGTAAAAGTTTGTCAGTACATTTGAATTATGATGCTTCTTCTAGCAAAACATTTTAGGTTTCTATCCAGAAAGAAAACATTTTTTAATATAATGCTACTTTTTTCCATTCATATAATAACTTGCCTACCTAATGTTCCTTTTTTCATAATTTAAATGAATACACTTCATGGTATTTCATGCTTTTGCGTAGTGCCTGATTAAATTTAAGAATGAATTTTGTTAGAATTAGTGCATAGGCTATAAACTCTAAGATATTAAATTAAATAAAAACTATCCCTAATTTAATTTATATTAAATGAATTTATATTAGTATGGCTGATATTTCAACTTATATCTGCGTTTCTAGTGTTGTTCCTAGAGCAGATGAGGATTGCATATTTCGAATAACAATACTGCTATAAAGATAATGACTATAGAAAGTGATGTTTGACCGCAGAAAATCCTTAAGTATATATAAAGTATATATATATATATATATATATATATATATATATATATATATATATATATATATATATATATATATACTTATGTAGACCTCAATAGGATTAACAATATAAACAAAATGTATGATATCCCCTCTCCTAAAACACCCTATAAAAGATCAACTCCACCTGGCCTCGGTGACATTCTGCAGTCGTGCGTTGAGACGTACAGATGTTCAACACGAAGTTTTTGTATTAAGTTATAAATTGTGCTTGTATCTTGATCAATGTATGTAATTCAGAATAAAGCCTCTTTTTAATAACTCCAAACCGCGATCCTTTTATTTAGCTGGCGTCCGAACAGGGGCTTTTGGAAGCGTTAACGTAACTTCGCGGCAGTTCTATCTTATTTCAGGTACAGAACATGCCACATATTTTAGTCTTTAAAGAATTTGAAATTGGTTTGGCTATTTTTGCATAGTTTTTGATAAATTTCCTATAATACCCGGTCATGCCGAGGAATTGTCTCGTCGTCTTTTCATTACGCGGAATAGGAAATTTTAAAATGGCTTCAATTTTTCTCATATCAGTTTTTAATCCGTCTGGGGTTACGAGGCACAGTGGAACGAATCAACGAATTTGTTGGACATTGGACCAATTCTCTAATAACTAAATTTGTCTTTTATTTGGATCTTAAATTATACTTTATACTTCTTTTCAACAAAATCCATAGATAAATTAATGTTAAAATCAAATCTTATAGGAAAAATTCTGCATTGAAATATATATATTTTTTTAAACTCATATTTAAAAAAAAAAAAGTCCATTGTTTGAGGTAATGCTTTAAATTAACCGTGCAACTACTGGAAAACAACTTATCCATAATCAGATATTTTAGGCAAATAAAACTCGGGATTATTTCAAACGTCTGGGATTTTTCGATGAAAATTAGGAGAAAAAACTCAAATGTAAATTGCGAAAATCGCCCAAAAAACTACCTTCACAGTAAATAACTAGAATGCTTGAAGTTTTTTTTTCCATTAGTTGGTTTTTGCTCTTAGGTGCTCTTTTCCGAGAAATTGATTTTTTTTTTTTTCTTTTTTCTAGGTCTGAGAATTAATTTTAAATGATTTCTGTTGATATTGGCGCTACTTTTCGCAAGTTTTCTTTTGTTTACCTACTTTTGTCTTTTGTTTGTCTGTTTACATTCATTTGTCCTCATATAAAATGCTCAGTTTGTGTGTCTTATTTAACGACATAGGTGCAATGGTTCCTAAAACAAATTTTCAAGTTTTTCAATTTTTCCAATTTAATCATATAAGTTTTAAAGATTATGACCTGGCATTGGAAACATGGATTAATTCGTTTGGACTGGAACAAATTTCAAATACCGCAAAGTTCTGCTTACGGGAAAAATTAAGAAAATTCAGTAGTAGTTTGAACTCTCGCTGGATTTCGTCCCGTAGGAAGATCAATAGTTTTTTGGAGAAGCATGAAAACTGGTTGAATTTGGATTTCATTGTTCCTGAAGATGTTATCCAGAACCTACCTTCATCATCATCATCAACAAGCGCAAGTATACCATCTTGTTCTCAATCATTCGAGCAATTATCTGATAGAGAAAGACGGAGAAAAACAGAAAGTTTTAGAAAATGTTCAGAGGATATGTTCGCTTTTGTCATGAAAAAAAGGTTCAAATCTGATGACGTAGATTACATTGTTAATTTTATTAGGGAGCATCCAGAACATGTACTAAGTGTCAAAAAATTTTGTGAAAACCTTTTAAATCCAAAGGACCAAGAGAACGAAAAGGCATTAGCATTATATACAGCCGCTGATTTTACTAAGTTTCAGTACAATGCCGTCAGAAATAATGCAAAAGCATTAGGATATACATCACTTTACCCCAGCTACTATCAGATCCAAAAATTAAAAAAAGATTGTTATCCCCCAGAAGAATCCATATCGGTTAGTGACACTGAAGCAAATATCGTATTGCAAAATTTACTTGACCATACTTCTTCTCGGATTTTACAAGTCGTGGGTGGTGAAATAGGGAATGATAACTTTCGTAGTTTAACGTTAAACATTAAGTGGGGATGTGATGGGGCGGGTAACCAATCACAATATAAACAACGTTATTCTTCATCTGAAACTTTCAGCGAAGATTCGGTCATTTTGATTGCCTGTTTAGTACCGATTAATTTGATAAATTCAGAGAATTGTCAAATAGTCTGGCAAAATGAATGTCCGTCATCGACCAGATTTTGTAGGCCTATCTCATTTAATTATACGAAAGAAACAGATAAAACTGTAATGTCTTTATTTTATTTATTTATTTCGTTTAACGTCACTTTATGCTGCTATGGCTAATCGGACGATGCTACAGTGGGAGTCCTAAATTTTGCCTATCCAGGTATAATTAGCCTCTCCTAAAACACCCTATAAAAGGTCACCTCCACCTGACCTCGGTGACATTCTGCAGTCGTGCGTTGAGACGTACGGATGTTCATCAACACGAAGTTTTTGTAAGCATAGGGGTAAGTTATAAATTGTGCTTGTATCTTGATCAATGTATGTAATTCAGAATAAAGCCTCTTTTTAATAACTCCAAACCGCGATCCTTTTATTTAGCTACATATATAAACATTAATTAGCGGGTTACTGATACCCCTTAAATTCTCTGAATTCCATCAAAACCTTTCCAGCCATCCAAACCCTCTTGTTTATCATTATCCAGTTCCACGCATCATTATAACCCAGCTCGCAGATTAAAACGGCATTGGCCCCGAGACTTATTGTAAATATTTATTATTGGAGTTTTGGCAATGGCCAGCTTCTCAACTTAAGTCCTGTGCGACAGTGCCATAGCTCTCTCTCTCAGCCTCCACTGGATTCTGTTAGTGTCGCAGCTAAGAGAACAGTACTGGGAACTCTCTGAGCCCGCCTTCCCCTCCAAATTAGGGGGGGGGGCAGGTTTGGATCAGGGTGTTTCTCGGAATGTTTGTAAATATTGTATATAGAGTATGATTGTTCTTTTCTTCCTTAATTTTTATTATTATTTATTTATTTTTGTATTTATTTACTAGTTTCAACAATTATCACCTTTTTTATATTATCATTTATTATATCATATTTTACTTTGCGCTTTTATTTGTTTTATGTATATTTTATTTTATTTCTTGTATATTTAGAGCCTATTTATTTTATTTTGATTACATTATTCTTTAAGTTTTTTTTTCGTATCATTGTACATATTTTATGAATGACTCTTTGTCAGCCATATAACTCGTTGCCCTTGAGCGAGGCAGCTTGTAATTATTAAAAAAACAAAAAAACAAAACAATATTTATAGCTGCGATTAATATATAAGTTAAAGAAAAAAGTTATTCTGTAGTTAGTTTTAAGGTATAAAACAATCTATTTGTATCAAACAATCTTCCTGTTGAATCTCAAAAGTGCAGTGTATGTGACCCTAGGAACCAGTGTTCTGCAACCTCAAAGCTGATGTAAAGGAAGCAGTGATGCCAAGCTCTTAGGTGTTATTTATTTAAGGACACTAAATCACTAGATGAAGGACTGGCCTGACAAATAAAGAGCTACTTTATAGCCATGCAAAAGACCTCTGGAAGTCATTAGTGCGAACAGGGGCAGTGGCTATTTTCACGGATGGTTTACTGTTGGATCCCGGGAATAGATTGGCATTCAAAATTAATTTCATTCTAATGGCCATTACATAAACCAAATAGAAACATCCCATCCGTATATTTAGTTTTTATTACTGCGTAATAGCCTACTGTCAAAATATAGGTCGAACTGCCTCCTCTTCACCACAAATCATCCTGAAAATAATATTTTGTTGTCTTTTCTTCTCTCTCTTTCTCGCGTCCAAAAGATCTTCTCCTTAATTGGATGGTCTAAAGCTATCTTTTTAGACATCTCGGAAAAATTATCCGAAGTAAGTTAAGAAACTAATAGCTTTGCGTGGATATGGAATCGAATATTGAAAAAATTTCATCTGTAAAAAACAATTATTGGTAAATTTGAATTTACAGTAGAACGAAATATGTTATCTAAATCCTTGTACAGAGATATTTATGCTTAAATTATACTATATTTGTTTAGTCAGAATTCCTGGTATCAAATCGCGACGTGTTTCAAAGAGCAGAGAATCGAAGAGACAAAACTGGGGACCACTGCACAGAACTCAGCCCTTAATATATGGCCCTAAATTGTTTTCTATATTTCGCTCTCTAGAGCATGACAGGTTCAGCCGTAGTCTGTATATTTTAGTATGCATTTTCACTGGTATTATTGTATCAAAACCCATTATTATATATCATTCATAATATCTATATTTGTAAGATATTATTTTCCTCTCTTTTAGGTTCGTTTTTGATTGGACAAAAACCTCCTCTCATTGATTATTTTTCTCATTTTTATTAAAAGATTTCAATGCTTGTTGCCTTATTTTCCGAATCGACCTAGTTTATTAACGATTTATGTGATCAGTTTTGTATTCATGGCTATTAGGGACAATCTCTAAATACTTAAAAAAGAACTGGCCGAACTATGAATGAATGCAATATCTCAAAAAATTATTGTTTGTGATAATTCAGAATAAAAAATAAATAAAGCAGAATGTCCGCAAGTCGTTTTCGATAAGGACGCCTCGGCGACACATAGACCGGATCACTACTAATAGGTTTGTTTACTTCATCTCGAAACTAGACTGGATTTTTTATTTCCCTCCATTTGCTTTCTTTTTAGGTTACTCAATCAATAAAAACTAAAAAATTGTCAATTTGAAATTAAAAGAAACGAATTCAAATTTTATTTAAAACATCAATAATTTTATTTATAGTTCCTTTTTTCTGCTATAAGCAATCAGCATATCATTGTTTATTGAATGTATATTAATCAATGTTGGAATATATTTCCATATATATATATGACCTATATGTATTAATCATACATACATTATATAGAAATATATATATATATATATATATAATATATATTATATATATATATATATATAATTATGGCTTGAAATAACGATTTAGTGTAATTATATGATGAAAGTTATAAATTATGAATGTAAAAACTATACATATTGACAAACCCAGTAATGGCGGACAGCGTGATTTTGGCACCGAAGAAACAGAAAAAGTTTTAAGTTCCAAGGTCGTCCCGAATGGTCGACAAAGCACTTACACCTTCTAACGCAATCGTATACTTAGGTACCACATGATCGTCATGAGATCGTCACATGATGCTTTTAATCCAAATTAAAACTCGAAGAAGGCCCTACAAATCTCTTCCTGTCGCAGGTTCTATTTTTGCGATTCAAATTAGAAATGTAGATATCAATACTAAAATTTGTACTCATGTAAACTGAAACACTATTTACTCAAATCAGACATGCACAGTTTACTCAAAACAGCACTATTTACAGTAGTTTCAGAATTCTATGTTTCGAAGGATGGTGAGATCTTCGTTTACGAAGAAGAAGCCGAGCTCTACGAACTGCCCTCTCTCTGGAGGTCTATGAAACGAAGGCTGATAAAGTTCTTCGGCTCGCTGAAGATCAGCACCAAGCTATCATTTACCACGTTTAAAGCTAAATAGCGGTTGCAAACGATAAATATAATCGACAAAAAGACATAGTGCTTGTTAAATTAGATTCAGCGTCATTGAATAGGTTTCGTTAGCTTTATAAATTATTTTTCACCATCCATAAGCCCGAAATTAAGTCTATTCTAGCAGATTAAAATCAAGACAGTGTAATCACCTAAGAACTTGAGTTTGCAATACGTCCGTAAAATGAAGCTATGTCCGTAAAAAAAAAAAAAAAAAAAAAAAAAAAAAAAAAAAAAAAAAAAAAAAAAAAAAAAAAAAAAAAAAAAAAAAAAAAAAAAAAAAATTTCCACATTACCTACTACTAATTATTTAATAATGAATTATTGAGGGAACAAAAAAAATACTGCGGTAGAAAATATAACAATCAATTTACAAATAAATCTGTATATTTGTTAGAAATACGTAAAATAGGCACAATATGTACATAAAACTCGGCAATACTAAAAAGAACTATAAATTATGCTATATGAAAAAAAATATAGTACTTTAAGTAAGAAAAAATAAATTGATATCCATTTTTTTATTCCGTAAATTAATTTTGTATTAAAAATATAATATGTTAACATAACCATAAATACATATTATTGATAAAATTATAATATTTTATAAACCAAGGGTCATAATTCACTAGCCTATTATCATTTTAATTGCTTTTTAAGAGTGCGTAACTGTTATATTGAAGGAGGAATAACACCAAAAATACTTAAAAATAACGTTTTATGTAATATTTGACACGAACTATACAATAAAATTATGTAATTCAGCGAGAAGCATTGGACTAAAATCGGACGGGATATTTTTGTTAGGCCTGATAATGAACAAGATCCGAGATGTGTATCCATACCTGAAATGATAAATAAACGTTACAACATGGGGCATTGTAATAAAGCTGAACAAGTAAATTGGGATTTTTGGGTAGTGTCGTAACTTCTTGTCGACTGAAATATATATTTCCATTATCTTCATAAAATATAAGTCGTCAATAAAGTTGGATAATAAAAATATTAACAAATATAAATAATAATAATTTCTTTAAATTTATTATTCAAGGCATTCAATGTAAGAGAGAAAGTGTATTACTCTGAATGTCATTGAAAATCTTTGTCTGTCAATTAAATCAATTTGTCTATTATCTTTTGATCAAGAATGTAAATTTTTACCACCTGTATAAATTTAAATTATTCCTTATTCATTAATTGCCTATTATTTAGGCTGACATTAAACAATGAAGGGGTAAATAAAACTCCAAGGACATTCCGCATGGTGGACTCATTCTTCTATCTCTTAGCCAGGTTCTAAACTCTCAAAAACATCTTAATATTTTCTCTTGCTTTAACAAAATTAAAAGTTTTTATAAATATTTGTATGAATACATTTTACAAACGTGATTAATTATTTTTTTATTTGTAATATAAAAGCGTTTCACCGCCATGTCATTATTAGTCTAATCACAACAATTTAAACAAATAAATTTTAAAATTTTCTTGACTTGTTCTTTACAGTACTAAAATTACCAACAGAGATTACACTTTCTTTATAATAAAATGAAACTAAACCGATGTTCTAAGTGCGCCAAAAATGTTGAATTATTCCCGTATGTGCTAGGGGAATTCAGAGCAAAAAGGTTTATTTATTTAGATGAATTTTTCTGTAGCGGGTCGGTTCAGCAGGTATAAACTGTTAACAATATAGGGTATAATAGTATAATAGTATAATAGTCACTATCAATGGATGTATTTGATTTTATCCCCAAGTTTATGCACCATTCTTCAAGGTTTGTAATGTGTGAATGAAAGGATTGGGAAGCATTGTATTTACCATGCTTGTATTGTACACCGGAGGCATTTGTCATTGACATACTTAGTGATAGTAGAAGGATGTCAGCAATATAAATTTTATAGACCATTGGATTTGGAATGGATGACATTTATGCCAAATATATTGTCATTTTTAATTTTAAGACTAGTTTCGAATATCAAATATTCGTCATCAGTACTAGAAACACACAAAAATTCGAAGCATCAGCAATTTAAAATGCTCCTTGTATAAACTAATTTTAATAAAGTAAGACAAGAACTGAAATAAGCGGGAGGGCTTCTTGGAGCTATTGGTTCATAGAGTGAACTGTGGGGTAGGAAATTTCAATCAAGATTTGATTATATCTGTTACTGCTGGTTATAGTTGGAGGCTATAGAGATGTGTCAAGGTTTCCCCTGGGCATCTCCTGCAACTCATGGTTTTGTTAAACCATATATTTGTAGAATAGTTTTGTAGTACTACTAGTATTTAAACTTGCTTTTTCTAATTATCAATTCTTTAAATTATTTAATCACATTGGATTATTAAAAATTTACCAACTGTGCTAAGTTTATCGCATGTGCACATTGCAGGAACAACGCTGAATCAACCAATCACTCTTTTCACTGTTTAAAAGTCGTTAAACTTAAGTTATAGTTATTGTTTGAATTTTGACTAAATAAATTTTAGTGTTTCACTGCTACTTTAACGGCTAAATTAATTCTTCTTCTTCCATTTTTCTGAAAAATGCGAAAATGAAAAAAAAAGGGGAAATTTCCCGCAGAGATACTAAGTAAATATTTTTCTTATTTTGCATGGAAAACAAAATTTCAGGTTTCGAAAAGTATAGTTGTAATATAGATTTAAATATTGTTTTCAACAGTCTCTTCGATGTTTTATAAAAACTATTAAATGATAATACCTAAATAAAGTGATCAACGGAAACTATAAATCCTTTTTTTTTTTTTATATCTGTTTATTGAAATTTACAACTGTACATAAAAACATACATCCAGTAAATGTGATAAGGAGACAAAATAATAAAATGATGATTGCTTGTGAAGCAACTACCTACTGGTTGCACTTCAGTAAAAGTTCTATTTGAGAAGGACCCGAGGCCATCTTCTTTTCAGACGTCTCGGAGGGTTATCAGGAATATAATGGGCAGCAAGTTGAGAGACTAGCGGATTTGAATGGTTATGGAGTTTACTATGAAAGGATAGGTATCTGTTAGGGCTAAATCAGCAATATATGGAACATTGAGGTCTTTATGGATAAGTTTATTTGTGACAAAGTAGGGAGCATTAAGGATTTTGGATTGCAAGGATTGGATATGAGATGAGAGTTGGATGGTTTGGTGGAGACCCAAATATTAATTCCATATGTCCAAATAGGCCTGAATACTGTCATATAAATGAGTCTTTTGTAGAAAATCGGAAGTTTTGACGTGTGTCTAGTAAATAGCAGAAGAGGAAATAATGACATTAAAGTGTATATGAAGTTTGTGACGTATATTTTATAGATTATACATATAGATAGATAGTGTATACATATAGATATAGAGTTACATATAGAGTATACATATAGATAGTGTTCATAAACAGCAGCAAGAGGGGTGTAATCAGTGGGAGTGCTACCACTTGATAATATTCTCTTAACAAAGTATCTTAATAAAGTAGTGTGATATAAAGTAATCAAGAAAGTACAGTTTCTTAAAGATTCTTTATTGCACCTTTCAAATCCTTTATTTATGTCTTGTATTTTATGGTATGTTTAATAATATAAATAAGACAACTTTGTATCAAAGTGCCCTCTGAAAGCCCCTCCTCCTGACTTGGGTACAAAACTATGCTGGTCATCTGCTTCACGTAATAATAATGGAATATTATGGCACACAGTACTTGAATTGTAAGGACGATTATTTAAAAGCCCGGTATGTTTGTTTGAGTGTATATATATATATATATATATATATATATATATATATATATATATATATATATATATATGGGGTTAACCAAAACCCTTAAAGAAAGAAGGCAACTCTCTGGATTGGCGGACTTCAGATGTTTCGTTCTAGAAGAGAAACCAAATCATAAGACAATATCTGGGATAGCTGGGAACATTATAAAAAAAAATTCTAAATGAAAATTAAAATCCACCCCATTTACATTGTTCATCAATTAACATAAATGAAAAAAATAAACCGTATAAAAAAGACACTTTAAATCTAATATTTAAAAACATATGTTATGTTAGAAGAATAGAAAATATCAGATCGACCTTGAACTTGACTTTAGCTAGGCGACTATATGTAGGTCAGTTATGCATCATCACTCACTCAAGCTGAAAATAAGTTTATAAAATAAATATCAAAAAAATATATAAATAATAAAAATTAAGTATGAAAAATTCAATTTATCTTTTAATGTATTAAAAAAAAAATATAAATGTTAGTTTTGCTTCCTGAATATCAGAATACATAAGAAATTAAAATATGCTAGGGCAATAAGTAAATGTAAATACTACAAACGCTTCTTAAAATCATAATCAATAGAGTTAATGCTTGTAAATCAGAGGAGAAAATTGTATTAATGTTTTGAAGATAAGAGTAATAATAAGTTTTAAAAATAGTTTC
The DNA here is from genome assembly GCA_003667255.2 of Euschistus heros. Taxonomy (NCBI): domain Eukaryota; kingdom Metazoa; phylum Arthropoda; class Insecta; order Hemiptera; family Pentatomidae; genus Euschistus; species Euschistus heros. Next base: position 687,259 of record RCWM02000035.1, on the reverse strand, counting down.
TTTTATAGAATAAAATTATTAAATATTTTTGGAATTGAAACTATCATAAAAAATGAAATTAAAATTCTGAATTATACAATGCCTGTCATTTAGTAGCAAATATGTTATTCTTTAATGTCATTAAACATTTATTTATGAAATGTAATAAGAACGAAAAATTTTAGAGTTTAATTTTTGATTCGATTCTTTAGATATTACTTACATCTAACAGGAACAATGAACAGCATGGCGAAGACGGAAAAAATGAAAAGGAACTGATTAGGTTATATCTCTGTATAAAATATCAGTAAACTCAAATTAAGAGTTGATAATTATGAATGAGGAACAACTTAATATCTGACATGATATTTTATATACATACACATATATATACATTTACCAACAACTGATTTGCTTCTAGTGGGTTCCACGATCGTTTCTCAGAAAAAATGTAAGAATTAATGTGGAAGAGCATTAAATTTGCTTTAATTTCATATAACGCTTCTGGCCCTTGAAGGAAATGTTGAGAAAAAGTGAGGTAATTTATTTGTTTGTTTCCAAAATCGTTGGAAGTTCGACAAATATTTATTTAAACAATTTTATAGGAAATTTAATTAGGTTTAAGTTTTAATTGTAACATATTTTTCTAGAGTCCACCCCCCCCCCTCCATAGGGTTTTTTATCTTCTAACTACTCTTAACAAAAATAATCGCATATTCTATGCACTCTACAATATGCTTATTGACTGGACGATAATGCTTTCAAAACGGTATGGTTCACTTAATCTCAGAAAACATCAGACTTCTAAAGCACAATGCTGTTAACACTAAAAATACGTGACTTATATAGAATGACTAACACATAAAGCTAATTTGGTGTTGTATAACTGGTTTAGTTCTTATTCATTTTTAGATCAAAATAACCTACTCAATAATTTAAGAAAATTTGTATATAATTGTATATAATTTTAAAAAACTAATTCGTTTTAAATGCATTTATAATTATATGAAGAAGCTTTAAATTTGTTTAAACCTTTTATAATTAAAAAGAAATTCGCTTTCAAATCACTAAACAGAAAAACAAGATCCAAGCTAAGATTAGGTAGCATTGAATCGTGCAAACCTTTTGAAACCGAAACGTGATTAAGCCTCATAATACCTAATAATGGATAAAAGGCTATACAAACGGACCACAGTTTGGAAACACGTAAAAATTGTGTGGTTTCCACAAACATAAATCCAACACAGAGTCTTCGATTCTGCTACACTTTCACACTTTCCAAATGTACCGCAGAATGGGTAATACATCCCCCCAAAAACGGATATTGAAAATTTCTCTTACCCAATTCACTGTAATACCGGAATTATATTCGTTCTTCCGTCTTCCATATCACGATCGTTCATGACCTTAAAGTGTCGGTCAAATGTCAATAGTGTCGTGTAGGATGTGATCAAACAGGTATCGGGAATGAACTCAATACTAAATGATAAATGAACTTAACACCGTGTGCATAGAATATTCGTTACGTTCTATGTCATAATGTTTATTCACGAATAATTATTTCCATATATATAAATAAAAAATTTTAAAATAACACTATTAATTTATCACAAATTATTAACAGCAGCAATCTATATCCAAAAAAGAGAACTGAAATAGGACATTTTGAGGTTTTCTAATTACTAATTTATTATATTTCAACCTGCTTAAAAATATTTTAGTATGTTTAATCGATTATTTTGGAAATAATTTAAGGTTTGGATCTGTAAAAAAAAGAACAAAATTTGAAATAATTGCAACTGGCTGAATTACGATCACTTTACTTCGTCCAAAGTGTTGTGCTTGATAGTTTTTAATTAATTATAAATATAGTTTAATATTACAATCCTATTGTAACTTTTACAATTAATTACATTTACTTTTGCCAACATTTTCATACATTACTTGTAAATTTGTTAAAAAATAGCAAGTAATGCATGTTTTGTTTTTTTTTCTTTTGGAAATTGGGCAAGGCATATACAGAGTGGTAAGTAATATGCGATAGCTCTTGAGAAAGGGTAAGCAGAGTTTCATATTCAAGTTCCCTTACGTTTTACATATCAATACTTCACATCAATAACTTTTTGTTTCTTTGGAAGTATCTCGATTCAAGTAGGACAGAGTTTGGTTCTGAAAATAAAAGTTTTTCAGCAATAGCACGAACTGCCGTGCGAGGATTTTCCTTGATCCAAGTTCTTAAAATACATTAACAACTAATATATTTTAAAATTTAATTTAATTTTACTAAAAATTAAATTAAATTTACAAATAATTTTATTATAATTTTAAAAAATTGAGGAAAAAATCTAAAAGGAAAATGCATATTTCAATTATCACTGAACTTATTGTTATTTCCACTTCTCTTATGTGAAAATTGTTCAGTTTACATATTCTGTGAATATATTCTTTGTCATCCATATTACGTATTGCCCTAAAAAGAAATGTGAGAAAGTATATTAGAAGTTTCATCTTTTCTTATTTTCCCTTCACTAATGTAAGTAAAATATAGCAGATATAAACAACAAAACTTTCAACATAGATTTTGAATTGTATGTATTTATAATTTGTTATTTCTACTTCCTTAACATGAGAACGTTTATCAGGACTTAACATAACTTGTGATTGAGAATTATATCATTTCTGATAAACTATAATATAATTCAACATTAATTTAGTGCGATTTATAGTTTGATATTTTCTTATTTCCCATTTTAATATGAGAAGGTATAACAGAAGTTCATATTAGTTTGAAAATGGGTTTAAGGTGTAAATGAAGGAGAATAATCTTCCTCCTAGAAAATTAACGACTGAAACATGGAAATAAATCGGTACAAGGTAAGAAGAATCGATAAAAGTTATTCTTGGCACATAAAGGAGCTGGAGCGCCTTGTCAGTAGTGATACCATATATTATTCTAATTAACGGGTACGGAAAGAAAAAAAAAACGAAATACATGAAGGGAAAATATGATCAAGATTTCTAAATAAAGCAGTACGAAATTTACTAAATATCACAACAGAAAATTTTCCAGTCAATAAATTGGACCAAACGACATAATGATATATTTCTTCTAACAGACTAATCTTTCAATAAAACACCAAATGATTTCATTTTTAGATATTTTTCATCGAAGCTAGAATTTCCCTAGACGTCCAAGGAGCGCTGGCTACGTGCCGGACTTTTTTCTGCAGAGCCCGAAGTGTGGCTACGGTAGACTTCCCTTTCAGTTTTACCGGATCTACGGAAGAAATATCAAGCCATTATCAATTTCCCGGCATTTTTTGCCACATTGCCGTTATTAGGCGATTTCACCTTCGGCTGGCCGAACATTGTGGCATACTCTTTAGCATTGTGATGTCAGCAGTCTTGTACTTCGATATACATAAATTTAATTTTAATAGTTCCAACTGAGCGAATTTGAAGTAAAATTTTTGAATTTCATCTTTCCTCTACCTGATCCATGTACGAGTATAAATTGAATTTAAAATATGACGCTACCAAGGAGGTAAAGGTGACCGAACTATTTTCTAGACTATTGAGCACCACTTTTTGAGGAATAAAGATAGCCATGCTTAGCAGAAATAAAGCTACGCATTTCTTCAGTACATCTCATTTTCTCACTTTAAAGCAGAAAGCGAATGAATAGACGGACTCCGACAGTTACAGCTTTTCCGTTTCCGGAACAAAGCCTAGAATTACGAGTGTATAACTAACTGTGGCTTTACTGAAAATGGCTTTTAAAAAATTATAACTTTCCTAATACCGACATAAAGAAAAGCTAACGTTCATTTTTTTAAAATTATATTTTCTGTACCACCATGAAATAAATATCAAGCAACCTAGGTGGAAATTGAATCCTTTACTTTTACACTCGGTGATTATTGTCTATTAATAAATTTATTACTTATTTATTATCTTGTCTGAATTTTATCGGAGCTAACGAATAAAAATGTCTGTTTCATTTTTTTAAGTTTTACTTCTTGCTAATCTGAACTGAAACTAAAATTTTACAGAATTACATATTTAATATGAATTTAATATTAAACTACAGATTATTAATAGTTGAATTAGACATGGACAGTTATACCTCAAAAAGAACTTTGGTTAAAATAGTTTGGTAAAAATATAACAAGTTGGGAAGAATGGAGTTCTACTTCAAAGCTAACGATATTACTTATCCAAAATTTAAAAAAAAAATGTAACTACCATAGTTATGCTAAATCTATTTTTTTCTTTTGTTTTCTATTTAATGTGGAATTATTAAATATTAGTCAAATATAATCTAGTAAAATATTATGAGGGAGGTGGAAAAAATTAACAAAAAAAAAGTACATTGCAATTTCATCAATTTGCATAGTTTGGGATACTTTCTAAGCCTTTACAAGACATACATAGGCATTAAAAAGAATACAAGAGCAAGAATCCTATAACAAATACATTAAAGGAATAAAAGTGTTTTTAGTAAAAAAAAAAGAAGAAGAAATTATATACAACAAATCAAGTGCTCACACCTAACAGAGCTTAATGTGAAAAATAAATAAATAAAAAAAATCCGGAAAATGAAATAGATTTAAAAATTATTAAAATAAAATAAAAAAAAACATTTGTTGGTTGTCCTTACTAAGAAAACTGATATAATTTTTTTTTAAACAAATAGAATAGCAAACACTAAAATGCTTCTAAACAATTATTATCCCCTGATGTAATTTGTGGGATTGAAAAAACAAAATACACATAATCTTTAATAAAATATTAAATAATTTTCTTATATGCAGATAAATAAGAGAATTTCAAGCATATAATATTTAGCGAAGATTAAATTACTATTAGCAGAATAAAAAAAAAATCAGTTGAGCGAAATCTACTAATCCTTTTAGGTACTAGGTCCATAACTTAAGAAAGTAGTTGACAAAAATATAAAACAAATAAACAATAAATATGCAATTTTATCACAAAACCAGAACCATCTTAAATCACAAAACATAGGCTTAACTAAGCTTGTACTCTGCAATGAAGATTATTCTTAAATATATAATATATAAAGATTAATTAAAGAATGTGTGTGAAAACATGTCCTCTTTCCTTTGCTACAATTTAAAACTTGAATTTTGAGCAAAACATAACCAGCATTTTCGCTGTATCCCTCCTGCTGTATCTATGGGAAGGATATTTAGGAAAAGCAATGATGAAAGGTAATTTGGAGTAGAAGCTACCAGAAATACAAAAAAATAAAATAAAATAAAAAAATAAAACAAAGGACCCAGAACTAACGGGACAGGTGAAATAGGGTAAGTGTTAGGGACTAATAGAAGAGTCTTCTAATTAGTGGCAGGAAGAGGTGGCAAGAAGCCATTCTGTGTTGAACGGAGGAAGTCCTGATTGTAGAATTTACCATTGACAGATAAACCTCCTAAACCTCCTGTATTTAGTATTTATTTATAGAACTACCTATTTATTTATTTAAAAAAGAAAGGCGATTCAATGTAATCACGTCGATTTGAACATTTGTTTGACGTCAAAACAACTGAGGAGTTAATTTTCAAAATTGAACATGACCACTTTTCAATTCAATTTCAAAAGGTCGGAATGTTCCGTTAGTAGACATCTTCCAATAATTTACATAATATATTTTTTGGGGATTTAACAGTAGGTGGAGTACTGGTGTAGGCATTTTTTGCACTTTTTGAAACATTTTCTAGACATGTTCAATTTTGAAATATAACTCTTTAATTAATAGCTTACTAGAGACATTCTTTATTGATCTCTATAGCTAAAGAATGGTGACTTAAAATTTCGTTGTAATATTAATAATATCAATAATAAATTTAAGAGATATATGTGGATGAAAAACAGTGTAATATAAACATTGTAAAAACCTGGTATGTACTTGGAAAATTTAAATTATGTATTTATATATTCTGTATTTATGTTTTTATTAGTTTCAGTCAAAACCATTATTTTATTCACTCAGATTTTATTTTGTATTCACTTTTTGTTATGTTTATTTTTATTCCAATTGTATATCTATCGTTTATTTCATTTTCCTCTTACGTTCTCTATCGAAAATACGAGTTTCAGCTGTTGCGGGGTATGAATATGATCTCCTTCCGACAAATGAACCATATTTTTTAGTAGGTACAAACTATATTCATCACCATCTACAACATAGCACAAATAAGACGCACTAACTGCCTATAAAAATTTTCCTACAAACATGTTTTTTTATTTTTTTCTGATTTGATCAGTTTGTTTTTGCTTCCTCCGGCGATAAGGCAGGTTGTGAAAAGGCGTTTAAAAAGTGAATCGTGCTGTATAAAAAAAATTTATAACTATATTTAACTATCGTTAAGTACTAGAAATTATTTATTTCTGAAGAAGAATGACATATTTACTAAGGAACTGATTGAATTGTATTTATTTTTTAGAAGTATAATGTCTTATACCCTAAAGTTGTTTATTTAGGTTGAATTTTGTGGCAAGCTTTAGTTCTTGCTTTTTTAATTGATAATACTATGACCATTTCATTATTTAGTCATTAACGAGATATTTAAAAGGATGAATTTATATAATATAATGAGATAATCTCACTGTTTTCTATTACTCGTAAATGGATGTTCCGTTGTCTGCAAAAAATTTTTATTTCGGTTAGGTTCGAAAATTCGTGTGTGGACCTATAATAAAGTTTTTCTTTGAAATATCATTGTGAGTGTTTCAACAAACGTCGACGATTGTGCCGATTTGCTCAGCATTTCCTTGAAAATTGCAACTAGAGCATTATAGGTTAATGTTCAGCCTGAAATCGCCAAGTATATCCCTTATTCTCAATTTTGAATTTGCCTTTTAACACCAGTGCTACTTTTTTTTTACGTTTAGTTTTTTAATCAATTCTCTGGATCTCAACTAAATCTTTTCCGGAACTGATTCAAGAAAAATTAGCTTGCTTCGTTACTAAATTATTTCTCTCGGTATTTGTTCTATCAATTTCAGTAAAGTTATTTTTGTTTCGATTATATCCAAGAACAGTTTTTTTTTGTAGGCGTAAAATCCCAAGGTCTTTAAAATTTACTGTTCATAAATTTAATTAAGTTTTAGAAGTGATATAGTGTATTAATAAATAAGAGTATTTATTAATAAAATAAATAACATCAATTAAATAAGATATTTCCTTTTCAAACATGCGTTAACTGATAAAAATAATTTCCCTTATATATGTAAAAAGTAAATGAAAATAATTAATAGGTTTATTTATAACCAATAATAAATTTATCAAAATAAACTCATTTCCATGAGTAGTCAAAATAAACTCATCTACCTATAAAACACTACCTTTTAACCCCGACCTTCCCCAAGGTTCCTGGTTAACCCTGAATTAAGCTTGTATTTATCAGACTTTCTGTCTCACTCAAATAAAATCTCTGTACTCTTATGACACTGCTTTATACACATTCTGCTTTCGTACAAACAAAATAGTAAACTGGTAGCAATAATCGTTTGGAAAAGCTAAGAAATATTACCACAATAGAAGTTAAAAATTAACTTCAATAAATCAGAAGCTATAATTTTCCATCTAATTCAGTTAAAATTCTGTAGTCAAAACAGTGAAATATCTTGGTCTAACTCTGGACAGATCCTTTACTTTCACAGACCACATAAATCTGAAATCAGAAAAAAATATTATCTTATTTGACCAAAAAATCCGAACTATGCTCCCAAAATGATATACAAATCAGTTATTTAGGAAATGGAAACCCATGCCTCATCCATTTTAGCTCAACTCGCATAAGCGATTACAGGGAACTGGAGAGAATCCAAAATTTATGTATGAGGATCATAACTACCCTCGTTATACAAAACTAACATTTATGCTTAGCGAATTAGGAGTTCCCACAAATCATCAATTTGTTCTAAATCAAATTAAGTATATTGTTAGTGATCTACAACCACAGGAAATCCAATTTTTAGTTTAAGACATTAAATTATGACAAAAAAACAAAACGACTAAAATGTTATACTTATAAATATTTTTCTATTTGTACTGAAAAATAAATATTTATACTTATAAATTTATATAGGTTTTTCGTGTAATATTTATAACATATGATATTACTTTTTATACATTAATTTAATTTTAATATTTTTCTTGATTGTATTATGTCCTTAATTTTATGTTCGGCAGCTAGCCATTATATTGCTAATCATAATTAATCTTAAGGGGCAATGGACCCAGAATAAAATTTATTTTCATTTCATTTCATGAAAGAACTGAACATATATTATTAATTTAAAATGTATGTTTTAAATCACGTTGTAATTGTATTTTGTTCATTCCTTTTTGTAAAGGTTTTTATTTTACTTTTTCCCCTAGTAAAACATAAAATGGACGTCATAACAAGAAACACGCAAGAAAACTATTACTTAAATTTGCGAAGAAATAAAAACTTTATTACTAACCCATTTAAGGCCAAGGCTAGAATCAGCCAAAGGTTTAGATTTTTAATACTTTTAGGGTAGTTTAATTTAAAGAAAAATTAAAACAATTTTTTTTTTCATCCATAATGGCGGCAGAAAATAAAAGGGGAGCGCCACTTTGCCCAGTAGAATATATAACTATTTTTTTTAGAGACTGTTAAGGTGATATATTTATAAATGCTGATATATTTTTCACACAAAAATCGCAATTTTTATTTTTTATTTTTGGTATGGCTTAAAACAAATGAGATGTAATTTAACATTATAATTATAATTACAAAACATTGTAGGAGCCGTTACTTGGCTGAAATCAACATTTAAATCTTCCTCTTTAGTGTTGAAAAATAACCAACAATTAGTTTTCAATGGATTAAAAAACCATTATATATGTTAAAACAATTATTTGTAATAATTACAAACCTTAAGTAATAAGCCGATGTAATAAAAAAGAAGAAATATTCCAACTTAAAAAAAAATAAAAAAAAATGTATGCAACAGCGGACTTAATATAATATTGTTAAAAGTTATTTTAAAGTAGATATTTTTCTTTATAATTTTTAAGTATAAAGTTTCTGTTGTACGTAATGCTTATTTCTTAATTATTACTTATTATTATTTAATGCTTCTTAATATGTAAAAAAATGTATCATGCGGAAAATGACAATGGGTTAATGGGTATGGGGAATGATGCTCTAATTTGACAAGTAGCTGCCGGTTTCACCTTGGAAGGTTATTGGGATCGGCCTTGCCAGCTCTAGCGTAGGCCAGGGGAATGCTGTCGTCCTGTCGAACCTCCACTAAATTCCATTCTTTCAATACGCAAGCTATCAAAGCCCATTGGAATAAAATTCGTTAATACTTTTAGGAAATTTAATGTCAGGTTCAAAGCGAAGCCACTTACATTAATATCCTACGGGATTGTTTTAGCAATTTGAAACACTTTGATTCGATTGATAATACCATTTTATAGCCTTTTCAGTTATGTAAAACAAAAGAACGTCGAATGTGTTCCATTTTTAAACAATTATTTGTAAATTAATTTAAGATTATTCAAAAAGTAGTTATAATTGTTTTCAAATTTTATAGATTAAAAAAAAAATTAATTTTATATTTTTTTTTTTTTTCATTTATTGATATTTACAACTGTACAGAATAATATACAACAAGTAAATGTGTTGACAGTGAATACAATGGCATGTAAATAACTTGTGAAGAACTACTCACTAGTAGCACTTCAATAAAATCTACTCTAAAAGGTCTCTAGGCCATCTTCTTTTTAGACGCCTCGGAGGATTATCAGGGATGGAGGAGGAAGCAAGTTGGGAGACTAGTGGATTGGAGTGGTTATGGAGCTTACTATGGAAGGATAGGTATCTGGTTTGAGCTAACTCAGCAACATATGGAACATTAAGGTCTTTATGGATAAGCTTATTGGTGACAAAGTAAGGGGCATTTAGGATTTTTCGAAGGATTTTGGATTGTAAGGATTGGATGCGAGATGAATTGGATGGTTTAGTAGAGCCCCAAAGCTCAACTCCGTACGTCCAAATAGGTCTAATAACAGTCATGTAAATAAGTCTTTTGTAATGAATTGGGAGGTTTGATCGTTTGTCTAGTAAATGTTGAAGTAGTCTGAATTTTATATTTTAAAATACATTTGTAAATATCAATAAAACGATGAAAAAAAATTAATAAATAAAATCATACCAGGCTTAAAAGACAAGAAACTGCACCTCGTTTCCGACAACTCCATTAACTAGAAAAAAAGTTCCCAATAAATTACAAAAGACTTATTTACATGACAGTAATGAGAGCCATTTGGACATACTGAGTTGAGCTTTAGGGATCCACTTAACCTTCCAATTCTTCTAGTATCCAATCCTTACAATCTAATATCCTTCGTAAAATCCATAACCACTCCAATCCACTAGTCTCCCAACTTGCCTCACACTCAATTCCCGATAAACCTCCTAGGCGCCTAAAAAGATGGCCCAGTGAGTACTTCTTTACATTTTATTGACATGGTATTGTTGTCAGTTGAAAATATCAGTAATTAACTTTAAAAATATTAAAGTAGTATTTTTTAATATTAAAGATGCTTAAGTGATCTTTTATTCCGAATTAAGGAAACTGGTCATTTGGAATTTGGTTTACAAGTCGCAGTATTTTATTTGAAAATCGGATATGCATTGAATCAAGAGTTCATTGGGTTTGATTCGAAAGGACCCTGACTTCGCCATTACTTTGCGGCAAAAAATTCATTGTTTTTAATTAAAATTAAAATTAAATTGCCAATGTTAAATTGCACATTAAAAGAGGGGTCAACTCATGAGAATTAATTTTTTTATCCAGCAACGAGTTACTATCAACAGATTTATTTAAAAACATGAACAAACATAAACAATAAATAGATATTAGCAATTTATTAAAGAAAATACAGACACCCGGAACTGGATTTCTGGAATGGTTGTTTAATTTTTTCGTTTGCTTATTTTTTATTTTTTGTGTTCACTAATTATTTTAAGGACGATGCATTAGAAACCATCTTGCAACGGGATTGAGGATGGTGGACAATTAAGGTAAGCCTATCACACCCAATATATCAATCTATCCCCCCTTTGGATACATATGGAGTGTCCAGATTAAATCTCAGATGTAAGTAATATTTCTGAATTAGTTGGCTATAAGGAAAGTTAATATGAATTTTATTCCTGTTGGGATAAATGTGAAAACATGTATATAGCAGTTTTCTCATATTCACGATTAAAGTAATTTAGTTTAATTTAATTTATATTTCTTTATTATAATTGCATTGAATTTTAAACTACTTTCATAATCACAACTAAAGTTAAGTAAATTTTGCTGCCGCCAATGTATGCAGCTTTTAAAGTCTCCGTGAGTACAAGTAAACATACATACATACATGTTTGACATTAAAATCCGCAAACGAATCTAGGTCTCCTTTAGTAAGTGCATTCTACGAAAACCCAAGCGTACATAATATTCTGCACGTGTATAGGGTTAAAATGAGTAATGGATTTCTACATAATTTTCAATTGGTTTTTATTTTTCTTCCAGTTACTATATGTATCCATTTAAAAACTAAAATATATCAATTAATGTTGGATAGTAACAAGCGGTCACTGCAAAATAAGTCAGCATAACAGTTGGCACTTTATTTTATGAAATCTTTACCAATCGTGACCAACCAAGTAACTGTATATTAAGAGAGTAACTGTTGAATACATAGATGTATAAAGATATCCTAGTATATGACCGTGTATGTAGTCATAAAAAAGATGAATATATTACTTTATATAGCCCCATTAGTCACAGATAGGCCCATTGTTTATTGTGTTATTAAAGTAACGGTACATCATTATCACCATTCATTTGTGATCCTCACCGCCATGTAGTAAAAAATTACTTCTACCACTCACTACGTTTTATTAAAGTAGTAATGAAGTCAGAGACAAGATTTTTTTTTTGATCTGCTGTTAAATAATTTAATAAACTTTATGTTTTCAATTATTTTCATTAGTTACATTTATTACACCGTTATCCACTTCACCGCTTCTTTCTTAGGTTCAGCGCCCTTCTGCGTTTGGCTAAGAAATTGAGTAGTCAGTATCAGGGTAGGTATAAAAATTATTTTTTTTTATTGTAAAATATATGATATTAATCTACTTATTATATATTTTTGAGCCTTTTAATTCTTTAAACTACATACAATGCACTTTTCTTAAATTGCTTTTCATGTACTAATATTAATTATATTATAATAAAATCCTAATATTTATTTTTAGAAATACATATAAGTTATCTATTTATTATATATTTTTTTAGCTTTTTAACTACTTTACTACTAAAGTTTATTTTTATAAATCTGTAATATAGTATTCTTTATATTTTAATATAGTATCTTCATATTATAGTAATCTATAATTAATATAAATAAATTAGTTAAATAGTCAAACTAATGGAATTCTATATATTTTGTTCATCATTCTAATGATATTTGGCATATAGGTTGTTATTTGATGCTCAAAATAATCTACATAAGAAGGAGGAATTAATTTTCAAATATTCGCTTGTCCGTGCTTAAAATTTATAAAGGTTTTAATTTGAATTCTTTTCTCTTTTTTGTTACCTGTTCACATAATCAGTTCCGAATAAACTCACACCTCTTTCTTTCAGATTATAGAGGTCAAGTTTATTTTTATTTCAAAACCTACTCCGACTTAAGATCGGACTACTCATATATTTCAAAATATGCGCTCTTTCATATTTTAACTGTGATGTAATAGATAATAGTGTGTAGAAAATGATAAGATGAGAGGTGCAATACATAGGACAGCTCTTTTTAATATGAAGTAATTTAGCTAATTTAAATGTTTTTTTTTTTTTAAATTTGAAGCTGATTTGAATAATTGATATAAATCAACCACATTTAAATCAAATAATTCTGAACAGAATTATAATAGTCTAGCCCACGATAAAAATGAAAAGTGTAAACTACTTCAACATTTTCGAGGGGAGTAGTGCCGATTCAACTTAGGTTTAAGATTGTTAGCAGAGGAGTCAGCGAATTACATCAGATCTCACTCTGATTATAATATTCTTTGCAATATACGTCAGTGGAAGTACAAAAAAAAAAAATGATCCTGGGACAAATTCTTTTTAGAACAATAGAAAATGCAAACATGAAATTGGCTAAAACAGTTTGATTATAGTTTAAATAAATTTTTTTTTATCTAATTAAAATATACGTACTAATATAAGTACAACAGATAAAATTTCTTTCTTTTTAAAAATAAAAATTGAAAATAGAAATTAAACAATAATTAGAGAGACATAAATAAAAATAACATTTGTTGAGATTGCAAGAGAATTATGTATCTTAGAACGGTAAGACAGAAGTCAAGAGACGATATTTAAATATAGAAAGAGAAGGGCATTAAAAATTAGGATATGTATAGATTTCCCTAAGTTGCGAAACTAATGAAACATTGATCAAATGCAGCAATCTTATTGAGGGGGATATGTGGGTTGGAAAGCCACGAGCGAGTATTGTAAAATTAAAATTTCAAATTTGAATATAAAAAGTTGGAAAATATATTGATGATGAGATATGGTAAGGAAGCAAGAAAAGTGAAGAAAAAGGCATATTATCCGAACGTAGTATTGAGAAATATAACTATCTCAGTTCATTAACCTTTTGAGTTTTAAATCTAGCTCTCCAGAGATATCATTGTAAACCATACAATCATTGTGGGGAGGGAGGTTGAGCGAAGAGAAAAGGATTTGGCGACTGTTCTGATGCGTTCTTGTTAGGTTTATCAAATTATTAGGCATTGATTTGTTTTCAATATGATTTATTTATTTTTATACAATTCCTATTCATTGTGTACGCTAAATTCCAAAACTACTCCAACATATAGATTTGTTTCAAAAATAATATTTATTCAACTGATCCAAAAAAAGTTCAATTGTATTATAAGAAGTAAGATATAAAAATATTTAAATACCCTTTTCAATTAATGTATCACTTCTTTGACCATCTACTATCTACATTACCAAAAAAAATCTCAGCTGTCTAGAAGAAAAGCATTATTTTATGTAATTCAATCATTAGACCATTACTGGCGTAGCATCTCCTACATAGAGCTACATGTGGTTCCAACTATAAACAAATAGGAAAGAAACAAAACCAATCAAAAAAAAAGAATTATTAAATTACTACCACAGGTTCACAAAATCACCGACATGTTACTTAATTTACATCTTAAAAAAAATACCTGGAACATTTTCAATGCAAACAATAGGCAGTTATAACGAACAGTCCTAAAGACGACATATATAAAGACATACTAGGCATCAACTGTTAAAATAAATTTAATTAATAAGGCATTCATAGAACTAGAGAATAATTTAATAGTTTTTATTAAATTTATATATATGGATACATTACTTGACTGTTACTATTAAATGTTAAGTAAGGTTCCTTTCCGTAAGTTAATTATTCCTTAAATATATAGCAAAATTGTATTGCTAAATCAATGTCGTCGGCATATTGTTTTATTCAAAATATGCATTACCTAAATGCATTACGAAATAGTAAATTGTTAAATTTTATTGGAATAAAAATTATTATTATTAATAATGTCATTCTGTACTGTGTTAATTTTTATTATTAATATTATGTTTATTTTTTGTTCTGTTATTCTAAATAGGTGGAATTTCTTCCTTTTCATTTTAAGGCTACATTAATTTTTATTTAATTTAAAAAATAAATAAATAAATAATTTGGTGGCGTACCTCCTCATTTATTTTGATTAATCCTCTACATGTTCCGGGATTTTATTCCCATCTTCAGGATTCTAAAACAGTATACACTACAGTATCACTTTATCACATAAATATCAATTAATTAATCCTACAATTTTACATTACAATCAATAATATACCTCTTAATTGGTTTTAATGCATTGCATAAAATGTATACACTTTAATTCCACTGAACATTGTTCAACTATTATTAACTCCTATGGCGTCACACTTACCAACTAAAAACTATTTACATCAGTGATTATTTTTAACCTATTAACAATTTCTATTATAAGTCTTGTCACTAATATTCTTTTTATATTTAATTATTTCATATTTTATTTTATTTTATTATTTAAATTATTAAATTTTTAATTTTTTAATTTTCCTTAAATATCAACTTTATTTGTAATTTAATTTTTTATTTATATTGAAATATAATTTTAATTTTTTTCTATAATGTTTGCTTAATTGGTTCCTAAATATTTTTATTTTTTTTCAAAAAATTCTTAAATTAGGGTCACTGTTGTTTTTTCCTTTGGTAAAATGTTTCGAGCCTATGAGTTACGTCTACAAATAGATTATTTTCTGAAATTATACTAGATTAATTATACGAGCATATTATGATTAAAATGTCGAAGATTTAACCGTTTTCTAAATCGGCGATAAGCAAATGAACTGTTGGCTAATTTGAGGGAAAACATTGGAAGAGGTTCCCAGGTGCAGGGACCTGTCTCAGCTCATTTAACTTCTGTTCTCACAATTCAGCCGGCCAGACTCCCTCCGCATACTGATCGCAGACTCTTTTCAAACTGGAACATGGTTGTGTAAAAGTTTATGTAACCATCAACCTCGGCTGTGGTAATTTTCGGGACGTTGTTTGAATTATATCCCCCAGCGGTACCTTCATCTTCTAATTTACATTTTCTTCGAAAGCTTTCTTTTTTCTCCCTTTAGCGGAGGATAGGGTTACTAATGGAAAAGCTTGTTTATAAATAAGGTTACTAAGTAACCCGAGGAAAGCAAGAAGATGGTTGGCACAATTATTCAGAAGACATGCTCATGTTCCCATGGAGGCACCCTGGTTTTGAGTGCATAATTACATCATTCCCTCACTTGTGTAGTGAGACTAATGGCTTCATTCCGTAGAGATGTACGACACTTTTTAATGCTTTCTATCTTGACTTTAATCGTACGATGTTAAACTTCATGTTCAACCGTTTAGTATTTTTTTTTTTTTAATGAGGCTTACATTTAAGCCTCCTATGTATGTTCTACATATAAAACATTTATTTGAATTATTGAACTAAAAAATAATTGTTATCATTTATAATATCACATAAATTAATGTTATTATGTATGCGTTTTAAACAAGTTTTTTATGTCCAATTAAACAAATTATAAGATACGACCTATCTGAAAAAAATAAACGATTTTAATGAACATTTTTTAAATTGAAAATGAATTTTGAAAATTCTGTTTCCAATGTCGACCTGGACTTGAGCTATGTTCAGAATGTTATTTGTTAATTTTAACCTTTGAATAATTTTAAAATGAACGTGCTAAGTGCTTAAACGTGCTCCGTTAATAAAACAACAGTAGGCCTTGTGCTGCACAACTAGAAAATTATTTTAAAATCTCACACTCTGCATACTGAAGCGCTCGACCAATAGTTTATCTATACACATTGCTATTATCTTTTACAAGAATTTAATAATTTCATATACATTTAAATTTCATAAACAACGGACTAAATTCTGAATTAGGAACAGTATTGTATTCTTAATAGTAGCTTGTGAATATTGATCAAACCGTTATTGAGTTTTTCAAATTAGGTAGTCATCAGTTAATACTCAGAAAATTCTAGTTGTTAATATTATTATAATAGATTTGATTTATTAAACAAAAAAATAAAATACAATAAAAACAGAATGCTAACTGTAAAAGTTCAATATGTGGATATCAGAAATATGATTTTAACGTTTCCGATTTCGAATTTTGAATCGAAGTCAGCTATTTTTAATTACAAAAATTCTGTTTAACATAAATTTTAATCGAATATGACAATTTTAAGGGACTAGAATTTTATTTTTGGTCTAATACTTCCGTGGATTTTTTTTTGTATATTCCTGCATACTTTTCTTCTTCCAAGAATATGGGCTACTGTTCAATCAGGAACCAAGCACCATCTCTAATTCCTATCTCTGGAAAAAGTTAGTAGAATGAACATAAGGAAAACGCAGTTTTGACAAAAGAGATTTTTTTTATTAGTGAAAATCGAATTGTTTGTTCAGCACTTTTAGAGCATTCTTTAAAATGAAATAAGATTTAGGATCATCTCAAGATTACTTCATTAAATATATAGACAATATCATGTTTACATTTCTTAAAATTAATTCTTTCTTATATAAGTTAAGTAATTCATTTATTTAGAAAGCCAGGTGAACTCCGACAACATCATGCACTGTATTTAGTTTAAAATTGCAGATCCTAGTACCGAACCAAATTCCACCAAACCAAATGGCACAGTCCCGATAGTTCAAATTTTCCTACAATTCGTGCCTTATTACACATTATAATTTTATTTTGTAATTATTTATATTCAATTTAAACTACTCATATAAAAAGATAACAAAAGGATGCACGCAGGTAAAAAAAAATAAAAATATATAGAATGACTAGACCAGTAACCTCTGGTATCTCCTCTGGAATCGAATTCGCGATTTTTTTTTTTTAGCAAATGCGCTCTGTAATTTTTTTTTTTTTTAATAAAGTTTAACATAGATAATTTTTATTAAATTTTCTCACATAAATTTCGATACATTAAGATTTTTATTGTACGAAAAGAACGGGACCTTGACCATCTCAAACTCTCAGGCCTAATGAAATACTGCATGTTATTACGATATGTAAAGAAAAATTACAATCTAAGACATCATTAATAGAACATAATCCAAATAACGAAAGGGATACAAAAATAAAATCACAAAATGTGAATGTCATATTTTATAGAACTTAATCACGATTAATTTGGCACAAATAAGTATATTGAGCAAAGAAGATTGAGAATTCAGAGATTAATTGCCACGTATATTGGAATATAGTTTTGAATGTTAAACATTTATCATCGGTCTAAAATCATACAAAAATTTTTAAAGACTTTGTAACATAGATTATACATATGAAATGCAACATATTTCATAGATATAAGCTATAATAAATAAAATAGTTACGATAACCAAGAGGAAAAAAATACTGAATAATTAATTTTTGGGCCGACTCCCAAACCAATAAGCGTTGTGTCTAACACAACAGAAATTTTCTGCTTATGCTAGCATGCATTTAAATTGAAATTCAAAAGGTCGAGACCACATCAAGAATACAATACTGAAGATAGGTCTAAAGTGTTATCAAATTTTTCGTCTGTACAAAAATTAGTGCTTTGTTATTTTCACAGTGTTTTTCTTTACTAATAATTAACTGTTTTACCAAAAAAAATATTTTCAATTTTATGAATTTCATTTATTCATAGGTTTTGTTTCAAGTGAATAACAGAAACGTGTCTAATCAACGTTTTAGGTATCAAAATGTATGGCAGAGTAAATTGACAGCATTGGGTTTCTTCTATAATTTTACGGGAAAATCTTTCTCTCTCTTTCTTTCTCTCTCTCTCTCTCTCTCTCTCTCTCTCTCTCTCTCTCTCTCTCTCTCTCTCTCTCTCTCTCTCTCTCTCTCTCTCTCTCTCTCTCTCTCTCTCTCTCTCTCTCTCTCTTCTTTTGTTTTTGATTAGATGTTTCAATGAAAAATAAAATAAATGTTCAACTTAGAGAACTACGTTCGGATATCAGAGTATGATCCACGGTATTATATAAATTATACACTATAATTTTATAAATACACAACAGAAAATAATTAGTGAATCATTTTTTGAAATACAATAGTTCATAAAATCAAAATTTAATGTTAATCATACAAAACTTAAATAACGGGTAGTATATTATTTTGAACACTGGAAATTTTATGGTAAATATATCGAGAATAAAGGAGTTAATTTTTGTAGGCAGAATAACCATGGTATAAGTGTAAACAACTATATTGGGTGACTCCATCCCATAGACTTTCTTATTTAACAGGACAATAAACATTGAATGTCATAAATAAAATGTCAAAGATTACTCTTCAAAGGTCACCCTTTTCAGGTAGAGAGTATTGAACAGTGACGCATTGAAGCCAAGTGAGTCAAAGGTTGCAAGATCTTATTGTCAATTATCGTTCACTATGGCCAAGGCGGATCGATTTTCAAGCAATAAATCACTTTCTTTAATTTATAAGAACCTTTACTAGTTCCTTGATTAAATTGTCATCCTTGAATTAAAGACAATTATTGACTGGTTTGTATTCTGCTTTTTGAATCGTGTTTACTAATTCTCTTTTATTTATACTAAATAGTGATTAGTTTTGTAATATGAGAAAAATAAGTCAATTTTTAATTATTAATGTGAATTTTAATATTGATTATTAATATACTCGTTTCTCTCGTTCACTCCTAAATTCATGTTGAAATTCGTATATTTAATTTGCTACATAACTGCAGATTTCCTTTTATGTATCTGGTGAATGATGTGTATTGAAAATAAAACAATCAAACTAAAAAAAAAAAAATATGAATGAATAATATATAAATAAAGTTAATCTAAACATCGTTTTCATCTCTGGCATTTTTTTTTGGATTTTTTTCTTTTTAATTGGGGATAACTTCCTTATATACTCCAACTAGAGAATGAAGTACAGGTTACCAATATATATTCCAGGTCCCAGAGTGGGAAAGTCAAGTACGTTTAAGCAGACATAAAGAATATCCGAATTGTCTGTATAAATCTATTATTATATATGGGCATCTAATCTATTATTATTAAAGTATCTGTAAAAGTGAATCAGGATGCTGTATGAAAATATGATAATTGGTATATATTATGTTTATGTAATCTTCTATGAATGGTTTGAGTAAATGATTGTGCATTGTGTGATTTGAGATGTGTTATAGTGTTCTAAGTATTGACTGTATGATTTGTATTTTATCCTTTGCAGAAAACCTTAGTTCTGCTCCAAGAAGTTCTTTACTGTAAAGTAAATTTGTCAGTAATATGTAACGCAATACAAGTTTTAGTCACTTAAATTTCACGTAATCTACGACCTGAGAATATTCTGAGAATTTTAACAAAGCTTTTTTTTTTTTCTTTTGGTACTTCTTGTTTTTTTGTTGCTTATTTTAGAATAAAATGTTGGCCTATGATTTTCTTTTATGAATATTTCAGACTATAAACATAATAAAATAGTATTATGTAGGTATATATTATGTAGGTAGTTATATATGTAGGTATATATAACTATACCTTTCGTTTTAAGCTGTGTTGCAACATTTTACATTACAAAATAAGCTCCAAGGAACAATTAAAAAAAAATTATATTTAAAATTATTTTATAGGATACATTTAATTGCAGGTGAATTTTAATTTTTTTTTAATTTAAAATATTTTCCTTAGGAATTAATTAATATGTTCCCCAATATGGATTGTTATTGTATATAATCTGACCACTTTGGCATCAGTTCGAATTATTTTTAAAATTCGATAAAATAGGGAATACGCCCCTTCTATACATACGACTTGGCTGAAATTTAATGCAAAATTTATTCTTTTTTTTAAAAATATTTTTAAGAAAAAATTGAAGTACTTATTCATGGTTTTATAATGAAACTTTTACCCTATGAAACAAACATATGAATAAATATTTTTGCACTTACATACTAAATTAAGATCTATCGGCAGAAATAGAAAAAATAAGAGGTATTGTATTTTTTAAGATGTATTTTCTTTCCTAAATAAACACGCATTACCAATGTTTAACATTTATTAAAAGTAAAACGGAAATAAAAATAAGAGACTGAGGAATAAGGAAACATTTAAAATTTATTTTTTAAAAAAAGGTAGGAGTTTTGATCGTATAATAGTATTAATGGAGGATAAAACTGGATCTGGCCTCAACAAAGTCCTTTCTCAATTGACTTGCAAAGAAGAGCAACAAGTGTGCCTAACCTCTAACCCACTTTTCCTGTGAATACTTTTCATTTCGTTTACATTTCACTAGATCAAGGAGGTTCATTTTTTTAGAATATTATACACCAAAAGAACATTATTTGTTTATTTTATTTTTAGTAAATAAAAAGTATTACCTATTGATAATATTAGGAATATTTTATTTATAAAATCTTTTCTTTCCTGTTTTAAATGATGAAATTGAATAAAAAACAATGAAACGAAAAAAAATATGTTTTCGTGACTGCCCCTTAGAATAACAAAAATAAAACTATCGTTCTATGAAAACAAGATGAAGTAACTCAGTTTTAATTCTTAGTTTTCCGAGTGTATGTACTTAGTATTTATAAAAAAAACGGTACGTGTGCATTGTTTGTTTATTTTGCACAATACAGCTTACAAATAAACATTATTTGGTTTTATGTAAAAAAATATATACACAAATGACAAATTTGTATGTTGAGGGTGTAGTAAATTTCGGTTTTGGGCTATGGGTACCTCAAGAAAGCCAATGTTTTTCTCTTTTATTCGAGTCTAATGGGTTTTGTTATACGCATAATGCAGAAATAATTATTCCTTTGGGAAACTTTGAAAACAGAAGTGTGTTTTTTTAAAATACGATTTTTGCACTTAACACACTATTCGCAGGTGCCACAGGTGTAACTTTGGACTTAATTTGTGTTGACAAATTATTTAATTTTACCACCTTAGAAATCTAGTTGTATACATTTTTATTTTTTTTAAAATTTATTAACCTTTCATTATTGTTTTTGTAATTTTAGTTGTAAATAAATTTAGCTCCTATTTATCATTGTTTCAGTTTTAGATAAGAATGGTCCCTTGGTATATATATTCGATAATATTAAATATATAGACCACGTACATATAAATAATTTTATTTATCCTCCTTTATTCAATATTAAAGAACTTGTTTATGTATATACATATAGAGTTATAATGAACGCTGTGAACAGCTAAAACGAGTTTATTAAAAACATTTTGCTTCATCCTGCATATACCCCAGATATTGAACCATCAGATTATGGTTCATTTAGATCAATGACTTGCTTTGTAAAGATTTATCTTAAGATCTATGACATTTTATATTGAAAACTAGTATTCGATAATGTTTAAAATTACTTATTCACATAGACTTTTGTTACTACGTTGTATAATTTTCACAAATTCGTAAACTATAATTTATATCAACTGTATGATGCCAAATATCAAAGACCGAAGACGTGGAGAATGCTAAATAGAGAATGTTATATAATGATAATAAGATATTAGTAGCATCTTTCAACATGGCTGATTTTTATTAAAAAGTACAAGAATTTTCTCATATAAAAAAGAAATGGAAAATCGAAAAGAATTTGTTTTATTTTTAATTTTCTGCAAAAATATTTGTTTTGAGGTTACGAGTATACATCTGAAATGATTTCCATATGTCCTGTATAAATAGAATAAAGATATCAATGTAATAAATAATTAGAAAAACAAAAACTTAAGTTTTAATTTTGATTCCATGCCTAAATAACTATACCTTATTTAAAAATTGAGTAAAAATAATACCAGCGAAAATTATGTATCTTATAAAAAAAAAAATTAAAATATAAAATGTAAAACACTGCTTTAAAAATGTACTGATAAAATTTAAAATATAATAAGCCGTTACAATTTAAAGATTAGCAAATGGATTTAGTAATGCACTGCTACAGCAATATATTCCGAGAGGTTCTTCATTTTTTTTCAAATGGTATTTACTGGCCAACTAGGAATCCAATGTATTTGTAAAAATGTTTATCCTGGGATTTGCGAATTGAACAATTTCAAATATGTTTCTAGATTTTATCTATGTTTCAAACAACCATTAGAAAAAAAATAAAACAAATGAAAATCATTATAATAAATTAGAAAACAATTAATATGACATTAAAATTCAATAACCTCCAAAAAGGATTACAAGAGGTGAAGAAATTTCCACTTGCCGAGCTTGACGCGTGTTAATGACCGGTGGAGCAACAAGTGCTACCGTCAGCTTCTCAGCAGTAATCCATCTCGTTCGGACTTTGTTGACTTTGTATACTTGCTAAATGGAAACTTAAAGTAGAAATTTATAAAACTTATGGTTTTTTTTTTTTTTTTTTTTTTTTGGTAGTACAATTAGAATGAAGAGGGTTCGAGCCCTGCTGTGGCAGAAAATTATTTTTGTGGAATATCAGCTGTGGATCAGATCTAGTTGAGAGACTTTTCTTGGGTACACCCACGTTTTTTAAAACGTTGAAAAAAATATCAATTTTATTCTAAAAGAATATACATATACATATTGAGAGAATAATTTTATTTTTTTATAACATAAAATAGATTTGTCTGTTGTCAAGATGTTATTTGCTGTGCCATATGTGTGAATGGAATTAAAAATAAAAAATTTTTTTATTTTTTTTTTAATAACAATTTATTGAAATTTACAACTGTACAAAATTTATACATCAAGTAAATGTGCTGTTAACTATTAGAATAACGTGACAAAACATGAAAAGTACTACCCATCAGTAGCACTTTAATAAAAATTCTACACTAGAAGGTCTCTGGGCCATCTTCTTTTCAGACGCCTCGGAGGATTATCAGGAATAGTGAGGGAAGCAAGTTGAGAAATTAGGGGAT
The DNA here is from genome assembly GCA_003667255.2 of Euschistus heros. Taxonomy (NCBI): domain Eukaryota; kingdom Metazoa; phylum Arthropoda; class Insecta; order Hemiptera; family Pentatomidae; genus Euschistus; species Euschistus heros. The sequence goes on along the minus strand of RCWM02000035.1, from coordinate 663,686 downwards.
TTGAGTGGTTATGGAGCTTACTATGAAAGGATAGATATCTGGTTTGGGCTAAATCTGCAACATATGGAACATTAAGATCTTTATGAATAAGTTTATTGGTTACAAAGTAAGGTGCATTTAGGATTTTTCAAAGGATTTTGTATGTAAGGATTGGATACGAGATGAATTGGATGGTTTAGTGGAGCCCCAAAGCTCAACTCCGTACGTCCAGATAGGTCTAATCACAGTCATGTATATTAGTCTTTTGTAATTAATTGGGAGCTTTGAACGTTTGTCTAATAAATGTTGAAGTAATCTGTAACGACGGGCAGTTTCTTGTCTTTTTAGTCTTGTATGTGGATTCCAAGTAAGACGTTTGTCCAAGTGGAGTCCAAGGTAGCGGATCTGTTCAACAGGGATTAGTGGGATATCATTAAAGTATACTGTAGGACAGGAAGTCGTGGGCTTACGACGAAGGGTAAAGGTTATTTGGTGAGATTTTTTTGGATTTATTTTGATTCTCCATTTTTGACACCATTCTTGAAGGGTTAGGATATGGGATTGGAGTGTTTGGGAGACAATGAAGGGATTATTGTTCACTGATAACACACATGCGTCATCAGCGTAAGTGGTGAGGACAGTGGTAGGATGAGTTGGAATGTCAGCTGTATACACCGTGTAGAGGATGGGGCCTAGGATACTAGCTTAAGGAACGCCGGCAAAAAATAAAATATATATCTACAATCCATTTTTCATTTGTGATCACTAACCATGAAAATTACTGAACCAATCTCTACCAAATTCCAACTACGTCATCTTCATGGTTCAAGGATGGTTTAGCAATAATAATTTTCAATTAAATTGTCGTTAAAAAAAAGCAATAAATACGTGGTGAGTAATGAAGTTTGATAATCGGCCGATAGGTAGCGAGCGCTATTCGAGAGACGTTGTAATATTGAGCTAGAGATTTATGATAAAATTTACTTATTTTCAAATCAATTGTTATTTAAAAAGGTACAAATATATGGAGCGACATGTGAATCTTGTGAGCTTGCAATGGTAAAACTATTAAACCCAACTGTACCAAATTTTGACTACAACTTCATAGTTTTAGAAAGGTTTATAAAATTAAATTAAATCCAACCAGATGAAATCAATAAAATGATTTCTGCGAAATCGGATATCTAATTATGCTTTCACGTACTGTTCAAACACTTAATCAATGCAATTTTAACCAGGTTTAAAATTCCTGCCATGCGTAAAAATATCATTGAAGAAACAATGCTAAATTCTATACTTCAATATAAGATTTTTATCGATAAACAAATGAAATTCAATTATTGGTTAAATTAATCTTAGTTCCTTATTTATGAGAGTGGGTGAAGCCGCGACGAGGTATGCTAGTTACTATAAAAAATTACAAGCCATTTTTCGTTCATTATAACTAAACATGAAAACTACAGAACCACTCTGTATCAAATTTTGACTACAACATCTTCATGGCTCTAGAAAGGTTTAATAATCATGAAATGTTATGATTTTCGATTAAATTGTCATTAAAAATGGGATAAATATGTGGATTCCCTTGAAGTTTGAAAATCGACTGATAGGTGGCGATCTGCAAGAGAAGTTACATTGGTATTGTGCCATATAGAGTTTAAAAATCCACTTAATTTAAAAAAAAAAAAAAATTAAAAAGAGATAAATGTAAAAAAGTGTGACAAGTGTGGAATCGACCAAAATGTCGCTAAAAATATTGTAAATATTTTCTGTCTATCCGAATTACCAACTCATACATAAAAATTAAAAATTCGATGAGCAATTATGTTTTTACGTGACCTTTAACCACCTCATCTGTGCAACGGTACCAGGTTAAAAATTACAGCTATATGTGGAAATATCAGTGAGGCTATAATTCTCACTGAAACAATGGAGAATTCTTATTTATTCTTATTGATTGCAACTAATCTACTATTTCAATTCAAACGATTAAAATTTTCAAAGCTTATTTTGCTGTCAAAATTAACAAATCGCAAGGCATGACTTACAAAAACATTGTAATGAAGCTTTGGATTAGCAACCGTGTCTATCACGGTGAATAATATATAGGGCTTTCCTATGCCTTCTACAATTTTATATTTTTATTGATAAATATGTTAAACTTCAATCATTAGTTAAAATTATCTAAATTCTTTTCTTATGCGAGTGGACGAAACCACGATGGGGAATGCTAATTGTATAAAAAAGAAATATGAAACAATGTTTTAAGGCATAATTATCTGGCAGATACAAATACATCCCATTTAAAGGCAATTTCACTGTTTTTGTACTTTTAATAATTACAAAGGAAAAAAATTGGGATAATGATGTGGTAATAATTTCTGCATTTTATAACACCTTAAAAATGAGAATATTCTAAATATCTAGTTAGTTTTCGAGAAAATCACCTCAACAAGGCGAAGAACGCAGATTCAGTGAAGCATTACACGGGAGAAAAACAGCGATTTTGTCTCAATTACTTCCACGGCTTCCTTTAAACATAAAACGGTTGATTTTAGTTGATAAACTTGTTTCAATAAGACAGAAAACCGAGAAAAATTGTTCTACTGAGCCTAAGATTCTGGAAAGATAATGAGATAGCGAGCTAAGAGTGTTGAATCAAAAATAGAAGAAATGGAAAATTATTGCTGATTGGAGTGGTAAGTAAAGTAATGTTTTTTTCATAATATATATTATATTATAATATAATATATGTATATGTTTTTAAATGGATGTCCCGAATATATTATCCACTACTTGTCTAAAGATTCTATGTATTCCATTAATCCCGGTTGAACCTAGGACTCCACTTGGACAAATGTTTCACTTGGAATCTACATACAAGACTAAAACGGCACGAAGCTGCCCGTCATTACCGACCACTAAAACATTATATATATATATATATATATATATATATATATATATATATATATATATATATATATATGTATGTATTATTTTATTTTATGAAGCTAATTCATAAAAGTAAATATTTAAATTTTTAAAAAAAAATTAATAATCTTCCTTGGAATCCACATATGCTACTTAAAAGACAAGAAACTGCTCTTCGTTCTCGATTATTTTAACATTTACTAGATAGGCGTTCAAACCTCCCACATTATTACAAAAGAATCATTTACAAGACAGTGATAAGACTTATTTGGACGTACGAAGCTGAGCTTTGGGAGTCCACTAAACCATCCAATTCATCTTGTATCCAATCCTTACAATTCAAAATCCTTCGAAAAATCCTCAATGCTCCTTACTTTGTCACCAATAAACGTATCCATAAAGCTCTAAATGTTCTATATGTTGCTGGTTTAGCCCAAACCAGATACCTATTATTTCATAGTAAGCTTCATAACCACTAAAATCCACTAGTCTCTCAACTTACTTTAATCCCAAATATCCTCTAAGGCGTCTGAAAAGTTGATGACCTGGAGACCTCCTAGTGCATCTCCATTGAAGTGATGAGTAGTCCCTTTAAAGTTATTAATGTCATTGTAATGATTATAAACACATTTACTTGATGTATATATTTTGTACAGTTGTAAATTTCAATAAATAGATTTTTAAAAAATCTACGTTTGCCTTAGAGGCCTTCCGTTGTATTTACTGATTTTTTTGATCGTGTAAAGTCTCTGAATGGTTGTATGCTTTATAGCTAACCTGTTTTTACAATATAAAATAGATAAATTTAATATAGATATTCATTAGCATTACTCGTAATCTCTAACTTCTGGTAAAACAATCACGTACAACCGAGACCAAAGCCAAGGGATGCTCAAGAGGTTACGCCATAATTGTACTATTATCTTGTGCAAGTCAATGCATGTTTCGTAACTGGAACAGTGTCCTATGTCAGATGACATCTTGCTGCTTTCTCTCACTTTTTGTCAAGTCCCGCACGACGGCTGTCCGCTACACTGTCAACAACTGTATCTCATCATATAGAAAAACCTCCAAGGGAAACGAGATGTCAATGCTACAAAAAATGGAGCATCAATTTCTTATTGACGGCTTTTTCCCATGGTGGCCTTGGGCCAACAATCAAGGTAAAAATGCATTATATACGATATTCGAATACGTGTAAGGAACATGCAGAACATTGGACCCATTTGTATTTGATCTATTATGTGTTTTATCTCAATAAGAACTTTCTATCAATTTAGTTTAAAATTACATAAAAATATTTGTATACTTATCCATAACATTAAAAGTTTATATTTGTCGGTGAATTGTAACAATCAAAACTACTATGGTTAACACAGCGAGTTGAAACGACCTTGCCATTGTAGTGTATTAAGAGTGTTCTTTCCAGCGGATGGGTTGTGTAATGGATCTACGCCACACGGATCTGTTTTTATTCTTTCTAGCTGGGGTTTGTTGGAATCGAAAGTTCATTCTTTTGTTCTTCAAGCATGTAATGACCTGTTTTTTGTCATTGTAACTTCGCTAACAGCCATATAAAAAAGGCGGTTGCATTGTTATAAAGTGATATTAAAACAAATATTTTATCCCTCGAGTATTTTTTCAAATAATCCTATCTACAAGGAGACTTGAAATGTCATTTCTCTGATCTGAGACCATTAGTGCTATACCTTTCCCCAGATCAACTAACCAAACTTGATTATTTAACTGAGTCAAAATAGCAAAAATATCTACATAAAGATTTGAACTCAAGTATTCTGGAAAAGTCAACATTACAACATGGTCCTTTTCAGTCATACCATAACAAAACATTCTTTCCCAAAAGAAATTGCAGATTCTATTAAATTGTCCTTCCGGAACGCTTTGGAGGATAGTGTATATATTCTGACGATTGCTGCTTAGAATAACAATTGTTAACTTTATTTTTAGAAGACTATTAAGACAACTATTTCCAAAAACATGAACATGAAATATACCTAACTTCAACTTCATTTTACCCAGCATGATGCTACCATACTGGTACAGATGCAATATCTATTGCTCATACATATAAAAAGATTTTTAATTTTCATAAAAAGTTAAAAAAAAAAAAAAAAAAAAAAAAAAAAAAAAAAATCCATAACACTGATATTTCTACCAAATATATAAAGCTTTTTGTCTGCGATATTTTAGTCACGTACTGATCCAATAAAATTAAATTAAAAGATAAAACTAAGTCTGTAACGAATGGAGGTATTTATTCTAAAAATACATCTTTAAGTAGTTTAAAATTTCTACGTCTTATTCCTAGGTTCTAAAAGTATTTCATAAAATTATAAATGAGGTCAATACTTCTACTTACAAATATTGGCAGGAAGCTGCGCAATCCTTTCTTTTATTTTTTTTTACAGGAAGGAAAATCTGAAAAGAAGAAAACAAAGTAGAAAATTAGTTATATTAAAGCTTAATCAAATATATAAAAATCTAATTGAAGGATCATTGAAAATTAACATGTCATCAGGATTCGAGTACTAAACCAGTGTCCACTAGCGGTACATTTAACTTATTTATTGAATAAAAGAAATATAAACGTAAAAAAAAAAAAAAAAAAAAAAAAAAAAAAAAATGCATGAAAATTGAAAAATATAATTGAAATGATAAAGATTTTTCACGGGTTGCTGAAAAGGTACAGTTATTTTTTATTTTTTTTATTTTAGCTTAAATAAAAAGACTTCGCATGTTTCAAGTATGGAAAATGCCTCACAACGTGGGTTCAGGAAACTTGGAAGACTAAGTTTCCAAAGTCCAGCTGCAAATTCGATTGTAGCTTGTGTTAGTGGTTGGAAGATTTGTCCTATCCAACAAGTTTTCGAGAACGCTAAAAATTCAAAACAGTCGGATCTTCCCGTTCCATGTAGTCTTACTGTAACTAAACACACGGCGGAGCTGGAGTGTTAAGATAATGAAAATTATTTAGTAAAGAGGGGGGTATCAGAAATCACCAGTTCTGGCAGGCAGTTCAAAGTTATAGAAATATAGTTGGCTACGTTCCTATTTGGACATCCTTAGGTTATTAAAAAGAATTCTTATACCAAGAACCTTTGAAAATGCTTTTGGAGTTGAGTGGTATATAGTTAATAAATTTCTTGGATGGTGGTAAGGAGATCACTTCAATATGCACAGCTTGCACAAAGTGAAAAAAAAAAAAATCGAAAAACTAAAAATATTCAGGGATTAACAGGTTCATCAGAACAAGGAATATTCTAAACCAACTATTTTTAATATAAAAGTAATATAATTTAATTATATAATGTAAATACACTGAATTATATTTTCTATGTAAAGCACAACTAATTATTAACATTTAATATTTAAATTAAACACGGAAAGGTTGGCAGATCTGCCTGAGAACTACAGGGAGTGTCCCAACCTTGACCGAATAACTTTTTTTGGAGCACGGACCAACAGTAGCGATCTATTTTAGGTGTCACCAGTTGGAATTAAAAAAACAATACGGAAGCAAAATACAGTATTTATGTATTTTCGTTTACAAAAGAATACAAATTTTTAATCTTTTGTTAAAATCAAGAGTCCTAAATCTGTTATAGTTATAAAAAAAAAAAAATAGAAGAAATGTCGGAAATCAAATAAAAAAGAACAATAAATGAGACTTGACCAGACTCCAAGATGATTTTTATTCACTAAAGAACAATAAAACGGGATATTTGCAGAATTATAATACGTTACATAAAACAAGAATTTAACATAACTGAAGAAAATTTTGAAATATAGTAATTATAAACTTATTGCCCATTAAAGCAGGATTAAGTGGTGAAAAATTAGTGACAAGTAAACTCGGTAAAGGAAAATGAGATATTTCTTATTTTAATTTCAATGTAAATATCTCAATAAATTTGAAATAAAATATCGCTTTAATAAAGTATCAAGCAGTGTAACTAACCTTATTTGATTAAAGATTGATTAACTTCGTCAAGCATTCATTAGAAAAAATACTCAATTTATTCCTAACTATGCAAAACAATATATCATAGTCTATCTATAATCCAATGTGTTTATATCTACTGCTTCTGATAAGGGAACTGTCGTCAAATCTTCGATCCGAGCAACACCAAGAGAGATAAAGTGTGTCAAAAAGTTCCAACACCTAAAAAATGTAGGCAAAACTTTTTACATTTTTCATTTAAGCCAATATATCTGCTAAACGGTAGGTCCTTGGTATAAATGTTTCATAAGAACAAATATTCTCTATTCAATTTCTAATAGTAAACTAATGCCGAATTTTCGATCTGAGTGTGTCGAAAGGTTATATTTTTTTAGTCTGAAAAAAAGTTACATAATTTGAGGGTGAAAAAAATGTTACACGAGAAAACTATAGACTACCAGCCAAAAGACAAAGCCATTTCAAATAAATACTGTTTTCCAGATTTGCCAGGATCAGACGAGTTTTAGAGACCGAAGGACATCCTTGGCCACTTCTTCCACAATTAGAATTAGTTTTCGTTCTTAAAGATGCTGTTTTAATATGGCAGAAGGACATGTTTGGGTCTCATATATATATTAGCTTTCGTCCTTAAAGATTCTATTTTAACGGTTTTTAAGATATCCGAAGAATATTCCGCCATTGTTGTCCTTGAAGATACTGTTTTAAAATATTAGAATATTTAATGATTTTAAAATGGCGGAAGGATATTCCGCCATTACTGTTGTCATTCAAGATGCTATAAAGCAGAGGAAAATTTATATAATAAGCAGTTTGACCCTTTTTATAGCTGTGTCTTAACCATCTAAAAAAACACACACACACACAACGTGTTTTTAAAACCGAGCAGCTGAAAAACATTAAAAGTATACTTTTCAATTTAATTTACAATTAAAATTCCAGATGGGCAAAAAGTCAATGCATTTGAAAAGGTACAGTTACCTACTATAATTAAGTATAACAATATAATTGAATAAGTGGTACAGGCAATTACTTAATGCAATTAAACACAACTCAATAAATATACACTGAAAATTCCTATCACTTCAAGAATTTTTTTTTATCCAAGAACCGCTCCTCGCAAATAAGGAGTACGTTACAGCATACAGAGAGTATTGGACCCTAGAGTAGGTTGGCCTCAGGCTGCTGGCTGCAAATTCTGCTAATGATAAAAGCTAACTTGGTTTAGGAATGGAATTGCTATGGCCTGTTGGTTACTAAAGAAAAGTTTAGAACAAAACTTTCAAGCGACAAACAGCTTTTTATAGCTAACAATTTTCTATTATTATCAATTTACTGAGGCGACTTAGTGGGCTTTCTCCTTCAATTGAGGCGCACTGAGCTATTCAAAACCGCAAGCCAGGCCCTCCATTCAACTAACAGGAACATTTACGGGAATCCTTCGTTGTTCCCTTGAAACAATTTATAATACGAATATTATATATTATTTCCGGTATTACCCATCTCTTTAACACACAGCATCTCTTAAAAAAAAAAAAAATACATAATACAAAATATATTTTGTAGCTTGATAAATTTATAGCTTGACACTTATTTGAAAGCTAATAGACCTCCAAAACATATGTATACCATTCCAATCGGTGTATTAAAGACCAACGACAAAATCTTATTTTGATAAGTAATTATTTAGGAATTAAAATCTAGGGAAAACTAGCTTTTGTTACTACTTGTATCTATGATCAGTACATGTTTATTTTAATTTTCAACATTACTGTGCTAATTTTTTCTATTGTTCTACTAGAGAAGCAACTGAGAGAGCAGCGCTGGGTTCTATTTCGCCTGTCTTGCCCACCCCTGGAGGGACAAGCTGGGTACGGGGTTTCCCCAGGATACTCATAAATATTGTATATATAGTATGATTGTATAATTTTTTATTATCTATTTTAGTTTATTTCTTTCTACTATTGTAATTGTATAATTATTGTCATAATAATTTTTTATAGTATCATTTATTATATTTTATTTTATTTCTTGTATAATTACTGTTTATTTTTATAATTGTTTCAACTTTTAATTTCATTGTACACATTTTGTAAATGGAATCATTGTCATCCGTATCACCCATTATAATATTTATTCAATTAAAAAAGGAATCCGAAGAATAAATAATCAGAAACAGAATTTAAAATAAATATAATAGCATAATTTTTGGTTTTGAAAATCAGGTTGGGATCTTTAAATATTGATGACTATTCCAGATTTATATAGGATGCCTGCAGGGCTGAATTTTCTGTTTTCTGGTGAGATACAAAAAAATAAGAATAAAATAAAATAAAATTAAAAAAAACAAAAAACTCCTTAATGGCATTATATGTATATATTTAAAATTGAATAAATAACTTTCTTGATGTGAATATTAGTTTTGATGAATTTCGATTGATTGGTATCATCAAATACCCTTCTTTTTTATTTGTATCTAATTATGCGGGTATTACAGAGATGAATATTTGGTTTTGTGAATAACTGTAGAAAAACATCCAAACTTTCAATTCGGAATCCCTTAAATACGATTTTTGCACTTAACACACTGTTCATAGGCACCGATACAGATATAAGTAATGGTTTTAGCAGTGTTTAGTTTTGTTTTGAGCTATCCAATGACTGTAAAAACGGTTTATACCTCTAAGGTAACATTACGTATTGTATGTATTAATTACTTAGATTTTATATTTAATAATAATCTATAATATATCGTAAATACCATGTCATACCCAATTTTCGTAAAATATATAAGAAACGCGTTGTGTATATTTCTCAAATCCGGAAAAAATATTAAACCAATAAGAAGATTAATGATTTGACATAAAAGAAAGTTAAAATACTATGTAATAACCCCTAATAAAAACAAAATAATACAATTATAATTATATTGTTTTCAAAACTAAAAAAATAATTATTTTTCACTATTTTAGAACATTTTTATGCTTTGAAAAGCATTTAATTATTCATGTTTTATTTATTCTTAAAGCCGTTAACAGGCACCGCTTCTACTAGGAGAACGCTGAAACTCGCTTGGTTACCGCGTCTTCGAAAAACAGTGTATTTTCAGGCATGTTTTTTGGATAATTGCTGAAGGGAAATTTACTCAGTGAATGATATTCAAGAATTCTAGAAGGCACGTAAAGTGTACCAAATAACATTACGACCAATCCGTAGTTCAAATTACACTGAATTTACCATATGTTACATACTTTGTTATTACCATATGTTAGTAACTGCTTTAATTTATTTTCTGTACATTCTCAACTTATTTGATTTTTCTTGTTTTATTTTCCCGTTTACCGTTTTAGAACATAATCGATATTTTTGGAAATGCGTAAGCGATTCTACAGCATTGTTGAACGGGGAAAATCCAAAATAAAGTTTGGTTGAAAAAATTAAAAGTGGACTTCTGAATAAAGAAAACAATGGGCCCGTAAAACAATGAGATTCAATGAACTGACAAAACATCAAGAGTTTAGCATTATTTATTATTATATCCTATTGACTTGCAATATTTGTTAAAGAGCAAAATAAAATCGATTTTTAAGGAAAACCGTTTCTCGTAACTATTTCTAATAAAATCAGCATATACTAATATATCACAAACGAGCTGCTCCTGCCAGCTACAGAAATTAAAGGTTGTCATTTTATTATCTAATTTATCCGAACTAGTAAAATACCAAATGCATAAAGTTGTTTCCTTTTACTGCACATAAAACAGACAATGAGGAGTTTCATTAACAAAAGATAACAGCCCAGGGCGATTCATTATTGTTAAAATAACCGACTGCTGGGTCGTGTGTGCCCTTAAAGCCAACAGTTCAATTCGCCCGTTCAAATAATGTTTCTGCTTCTTTGATAGCCGAAAACATAAAATGTGCCGAAATAATTAGATATAAACAAAAGTTGGCCAACAATTTGATTTTGACAGTAAAAATCATGAATAAAAAATTTTTTATTTCGAAAAAAAAATCGGTCAAATTTTATCTAATGCACTCAGTAAGATATGCTTTACTGTTTCATTTTCAGTTTTCAGTTACGATGTGTTTTGCTGATAAAATAATATACTGTAATTAGAAAATATTAAACTGGTTAAAAATACAATCAATAGGGCTGAATGAACTACATCAATTTTTGAATACAAAAGAAAAAAAAACTGCTTTACATTTATTAACTTAATAGCATAAGATTGCGTATAAATAATTTTTGATATTTTCAGTCTTTTTCTATAGTAATGTAAGGACTTATTTTCAGGTCATTAGAGTGATCATCACTCAGGAAAACGTTTCAGTCATCATATCTCATTATGACGTTTCAGGCATTATATCTCCCTGAATTATTATTTCTAATTTAAATTTATTTTGACGTTATCATAAAATATTTTAAATATTTAATAATTATTTTAATAAATATTTAATATTTTATAAACATACTTAAATATTTAAAATTTTATAAACATATTTAAATATTTAATATTGATTAATATTCGCAGATGTATTTCAAAAGTGAAACAACACAAAAAACTGTATTTTTGATTTATCGTCATGTTAAAGTTCAGCACTCTTTAAACAAATGTCAAAAATGTATCGAATTAACTTCAAGTCCTACCTGATGTATCACATTTATGGTTGGGATTAAAAGATAATTCATGAACACTTTCGATATTTCATACCAGACTAAGAATTTTACATTTTTTGAATGCAGGTTTTTTGAGTTTTTTCACTAAATAAATAAATAAATAAAAAATAATAAATATAGAATAAATTTTTATCATTTATCATTTATGTAAAATATGCAAGATAAATGTTACTATTAGAAATCATTTATAAGATAAATAAATAAAAACCTGTTCTGTATTTGACGTTAAATAGGATCGAACTTGGCTTACACTTGTTAGGGAGGCAAATCAAAACCGCTACCGCTACTACCGCTGGTGGAAGTCCCGGTCACATGGGCCACCCCAATGCCATCAATCCCTCTCCCCTCTCGATCCAAACACCGCGTCAATCCAAGGATCATAAGGTGAAAGCGCTTAGTGATTACCATAATCAGCAATTTTTTAACATAAAGGAGCTTTTTGGATGTCAAGATGATTTGTTCAAAGAACGATCTTCTTTAGGTAGGGACCAATAATTTCTAATCTGTCCAGCCCTGGACATCCGTGACTCATCGATTTTTCACTAACCTGATCGCAGTTTTCGATAGCTAGATGGAAATGTCTCTACTAAATTGGCTGGAAGCGAACTTGTTTTTTTGTTTTTAGGGGGGGGCTTAACGTCCTTTTGTACTCCAACTAGGGCAGGAAGGACGGGTTATCCTACAGGTTACCAACCTATTCCCTATACCAAGTCCCCGAAGGCGAACTCAATTCGGGGACCACCAAAGTGATAATTATTTTTAATAAAAGTTTTACAAAATTTAAACATATATTGTGCTGGGTTAATCCTCGATAGTGTCTCTATAGTTGTTGTTAATACTCTTCTGAGTGAACTTGTCTCCTCGCTAGTGCCTCCATGTTTGTAGTTGTTAAAAGTTTTAGTTTTTCGTTTTAAGTGGTTTTAAACATTTGAAATTTGGCCCGACGTCAGTCGTCTTCATTTTCGCGGCGTCAGAGATCTCTTCGCCGCGGTTTTGGAACCAGGAAGCGGCTATATTCTCCAGAGAAGACACGAAGTCTGGTGAGTAGAATTTTACTCATCTTCTTGTGCCGCGAACCAGTTTAAAGTCCTTTTATTTTTTATTTTATTATACAGTCCACTCAATATATTTTATCTATTTTACTCAAACCACAGAATTGCCTCTACATATTTGTGGTCCTCTTGGGCCACATAAAATTTCGAATGTTTAAACCACGAAGTATGTTTAGTGTATTTCTTGAACAATAAGGTTAATTCTTGCCCCCGAATAAAATTTATTTTTTTTATTTTTCTTTCTTAAATTTCACAAACGGCGTCGGTTTAGGTAGCCATTTTGATTAATCTTATGAAACATTCGTTAGAAACCACAGCCTTACATAGTATAGCCACTGCTACCTTAACATTATCTGTAACCTTACAAAATATATATGTATATTAAATTGTAACCCTATCAAACCTATTCATTTACGTTCTTGTTTGCATTTTACTTTATTTTGATCATATGATCAATCGAAAATTCTGATTTTCTTTGTTTTTTGTTTGTGTTTGTTTTCTATTTTATAATTTTATTCACGCGTTTGATTTTCGATTTCTTTTCGGATCGAAACCCTTTTGAATCCCATTATTACAGTTATCCTTGGCTTTGTTTTATTTATTTATTTATTTTTTTCTTTTCTCTTGTTATTTACTTATTTATTTTGATTTTATTACATTTGTCACTTGTCGTTACCGGTTTTCAATTTTAATTCGAATCATAACCTTTCTGATTCAATTATTTTGAATTTTCATATTAGATTTCAGCTGTCCCCATATTTAATTATTTACTTTAACGATGGATCAAAAAACTCGCGATAAAATATTAAAGGCTTTGAAAATCGCTGAAACTAAACGTCAAAACATTTTTGCCGACATCACCAAATCATGGGATGAGATAAAAAATGCGACTGTATCTGATATCGATCTTGTTCGCTCATATTATGATGATTCATTATGCCTCCAAAGAAGTCCCCGAAGGCGAACTCAATTCGGGGACCACCAAAGTGATAATTATTTTTAATAAAAGTTTTACAAAATTTAAACATATATTTAACAAATTCAATTACTCTTTATTTCTATCACTGCATAGAAAATTTATGGAAGATTCAAGGTGATATCTTAAATCATAAATAAAATGAAACTTTTGGTGCTACAGCACTTAACAACTAATTTGTTAATTTAATGTAAGTTTTTACCATAACGAATGTTTGATTATATGAATACCTACCACTGAGCCTCCACGAAAAGACAGATCAAGTCAAGTATTTAAGGACGTAAGACACTAGTCAACTTTTTATTTGAAATAAAAAAATATTTTATTGGTGGAAATCAACTCGATTTTAGCTATTTATATTGGGTAGGTACAGAAGGTAAGAAGAGTAACTATATACCTACATATATGAATGAAAGAAAAATAAATTTTATATTCTTGGACTTACTGTCCTCTAAGGTTACTCACTTCTATAGAGCTGGGTGTGCTTCAAGAGGGCCAAAATAATATATATTAAATTTTCTGCCTTCGACCGGTTTCGAACTAGGGCCGAGGAGCTTACAAGTCAAGTGCCTTACCCACTGAGTTAACGCGCCTCCCTACATACATACACTTATACATAAACAAATTCTCAACACATAACAAGCTAAAATATTGGAATATATGAAATATATTATGTTTAAATTGTTTTTGAATAAATTTATAAGTATTAGATTTAACTGAATTACTACAAACAGGACAGAATTATTGCTAAATAATTCCCCTGTTAGTAAGCGCTGGACTGGATTGTGAGAATTAGTTTTATTAGGAGTTTTTAATAAGCCTTGGGTAGAAAGATGTCTGATTTCAGAAGAGAGAGAATTCCAGAGGAAGGAATGTTGGAATGATGCTGTTCTATTGAAAGGAGTTTGAAGGTAAGAAGAACGAGAAATTATGGGTTGGATGTGGATGGGGTTCTTGAATTTTATGATATTTTAAATATAGGATGGACAATGAGGAAATAGTGTCTATGGACGGAGAGAAAAAGTAAGTCAATTTCAGCGTGAAGTTTTGAACTTTGGGGTCTCAAATAATATCAATTAAGGCAGTCGGGAAATTTTTTACATGACCAGTCCCACAATGACCTAAATTGTTCGTTTTCGATAGATTTTGCTATTAAAGAATTATTTTTATTTTTATTTTTTAAAAAATAATTTAAAAATATATATAATGAAATAATATATAAATATAACCTTATTTGAAGGGTATTAGGATAGAAGGAGGAAAGTACAATTAAATCAAAACTGACATATCACCACCTGTTAGCTTACCCCCAAGTAATACCACTTAAAGTAGTCTCATAGGGACCAGAAAGAGGATCTTCACATGTTGTGAACTTAAAGAACCCGTTCCCAATGGTCAAAAAATATATATTTTTTAATTTCTATTTTCGATTTGTTCAGAACTATGGTTACCGGACATTCCCCCTTCCAGCGTAACACTCTTCATATAAAGCTAGATTGCTAACCAGTGCTATTCGCAAGGTTGCTACTGATCCACTTATATATGCAGGCATCCTATTATATGCAGGTGAGGTAGGCATAAAATAATAGATCCCACCGAGAAAACGTATAATTCTTCATGACGGAGAGGGCGTGCAGTACTCGTGTGCTGTTACGTGCGGCCCAGTAGCCCAGTGACCCGCGGCCTTGTCCTCCAGTGTCGTACTCCACGGCCTTCCGTAAAACGGGACGCTTGAGGACTACCTGCATTCTTATCCTAAGATAGAAATATGGTAATGGGTATCATAAGTTAAGGAGGACAATGGTTATAAAGAGGGATCTTAAATGTTGGTACCTCTTAAAAAAATTACCACCATCATAACGGTATTGTCCGTTAGCTAATGACTCATCTTACAAAAAAAGAACAAAGACAATTTATGCTTGTTTTTGCTTCAATTAGTTTCTTTATGATATATATAAAGCTTACAATTCTAATTTGATGTGTGTAATAAAAAGAAAATAATAATAATTATTAACAAGGCCTTATTATTGCAGCATCATAGCATTCTGGTGCTAAAAGATAAGCCTGTTTGAATTCAGATGAGCGGGTTAACATTTTTTTCGTGGCAGACACATTGAATTAATAATGACCCCTAAATCTGACTAAAATGGGTTCATAAACTGTAGATAAATTGTTTTTCTTGCACTATTGTAGCTACAGAGACCCATTAAATTTTAACGCATTAGGAACAGATACATGGTTTTATTGCCAATATTCCCGATGTATTTCCACCAAGGAGTAGTTCATCCTATAATTATAAAATTCTTAGTTTCGGATTTTTGGTTACGCAACCATCTTCTACAATAGTAACTATATCTGCAGACCATAGTTAATTTATTTGTTTCAGAATGATTCAATCCGTCAGCTTTAATAATCATTAACTTTTGATACTATAATTTTTAAAATAAGATATCAAAACAATACAGTTTCATATCTCTCATGTTGTACTCTACATAAAGCTTTATCATTTTTAGTATTAGGGTTCACAGAGAATATTTTGTTCTCGAGAATCCACGTGCCTTGTTACCTTGCCAGAAATCACTATGCATCAGAGAATTTTAATGAACCATGGCCAGTGGGACGTTTGGAACGAATCTATTTAAAACTTTAGAGCTAAACTAGAACAAAAATATTTTCCCTATACGTAAATATTAATAATACTACTTTTGGCCAATACTGATGTAATAAATCTCATCCAAAATTATAAAATAAAAAGAAGTATTCCCTAGGAAAAAAAAAAAATTAAGAAATACATTTGCAATGAGAATTTTAAAAAACAAAACAATTGAACGGTTTTATTAAATAAATATTACAATCTGCCGCACTCTAGGGCAATTAGTAATACGGATGAATGAATCCATTTATAAAACATGCAAAATGAAAATAAAAAACACTTTAACTAAACACGATATAAAATAATATATAATAAATAATAACATAAAATAAATTTAAATGATAAAAAAAGAAATAGATAGAATAAAAATAAATAAACAAAACTAGAGGAACGAAATATACTCAATTGTACGATAAATACAATCACCCCAAACCATGGTTCAAATCCAGAGGCGGAAGACTTCGCATTAGAAGGATTGAATTCGTTTAATATTCGATTGTTTACTTTTCCCCCCAATTCAATTCCTTAGTTCCAAAGTCTTAGAGACAATAGGAAACCTTTTAAGAATCTGAATGGGTTGATAGGACAGCTGTCTCAAAAGAAATGTTGCTCGAAAGGTACTAAGAGAAGTAGGGGTGTCTGTAGTCTATATGACATAAAATAATGGGTCAAGACCTTTCCTTGTGGAACATGGGCCTTGCTAGGGTAGCAGTTGATAAAATTGCATTCCACACAGAGAAAAAAATGTTTGTTTTAGCAACAAAATATATAATTTAGATTTTCTGTTAACACTACTTAAACCTAATGTTGTTTATTTTTTTATAGTTCACTAGGATAAACCAAATAGGAAACACATTTTATTTAACAGTGTTTAAATTACGAAGGTTCAACAAAGTTTCTATACTGGTTGAATTGTTCGGAAATCTGGAATCTAACATATAGCAAAGTTACATATGAACAATAAATTCAATAAACTAATAAAAAAAAAAAATATATATATATATATATATATATATATATATATATATATATATATATATATATATATATATATATATATATATATAAACAAAAATAAGAAAGAGAGTTTCTTTGGGACCGCATGCTAAAGCAAAAAAAAAAAAAAAAAAATCAAATCCAATCTAAGATATCAAAGATCGTTTACAAGATTTAAGTATGATATAGTATTTTTAAACATCAATTAGTTTAGAAAATAATTTGTAAAATGAATTCTCAATCATTTGTTAATTTGAGACTGCATTCATTGCTTTTGTTCTATATCATTTATCCGTTTCTTGTGTTGCTTACATTTATTTAATTTTTATTTTTCAAATTTATCGTTAAAACTATAATAAGAAAACATATTACACATGCAAAAATATAACAATATATAAGAATAAATACACCATACATATGGTATCAAAGAGTTAAAGTTTGTTGGATAAAATGTATAAGCTATGTAAACATAAATAGTAAAGAAATCACACATATAAAAAAAAAAAGAAAAAAATAGTGTACAGTAAATATTATTGATAATATATTTTATGATTCTGTTTATGCAGTAACCTTATGTTTGCAGATGTTTAGTGTTTTATATAATTTAAATGTTAATTTGTTACTACAAAGCCATATTTCTAAATATAAAAAAAGCTGCTTCGTCACGGAGACAGTCAACTCAGTATCAGTTAGCTGCAAGTAGTGCAATACCTGACCGGAACGATGTGTGCGGGTATCCTGACTAAGTCGGTTGTTCAGCAAAAAGGAAACTACTTCATACAAAACTGAAGAATGATAAGGAAATGATAATGTAATGCATGCAACTTCTCAATGATTTATTATCTGAAGTTATAACAACCATGATATAAACGTTTTTCCCTTCGCTAACAATTTTTTAAGTTTTCTTTTTAACAGCGGGGATGTCGCTAACCAGGTGGCCTTACGGACTGTCCACCACCAATTTTAAACAATTTTTTTTATTTTATTTTTTTTTTTATTTACATAGAAAATTTCTTTTCTTAGAAGGGCCTTAAAAACTGAGAAAAAACAATTAAACAGGTTAAAACTCTTATTTTATATATACTTTAGCTTGAAACTTGATATTGAAATCCGATATACAAATGGTTCCTTTACAACCACTACAATATTTCTTTTTTATAGAAGATAATGTGAGGAATGTATACACTGAAACGAAATTAATTGTTGGTAAACAAATTTATAAAAATTGTTTAAATGATTGATAAAACAAACCTTACAGTTTTTCGCACACAAAAGGTGATTTCAGATTTGAATTCAATGCTTAACTAAAACAAAAAACATCTTTTTTATTGTAGATTGTTTAATTTGCGCTTCATTTTGAGACTCTGTGTCTGGTGGTAAGTTTGTTCGGATTCATGTCCTCAAAATCGTGGCCCTCATAGAAAAACCTATTGATTTTTTCCATCATGATTTAAAATTAACAGTGTTTATATTTTTTTTTTTTTGGGGGTGTTTTGAATCAAAATGTTTTTCTCACCTTCATTGGACGAAACTAAAAAATATTTTATCGATTATTTTCATATTTCAACGTGTTTCTGGGTTATATATTTTATAATATAACAATTCAATAAATGAGCTATATATAAAATTTTAAAAAAAAGTAATATTTGACTATAAGAGGAGCGAATAAAGATTGTGTTAAAAAAATAAAATAAACAATCTTTGTTACGAAAACTAGCGATACTGTTGACAACATTGATATTTCTGATAAATATTTATATAACTATTGTAAATTAAATAATCAGTTAATATAATCTTAAATGTATTCTAACTTTTTCATTAATGTACTAAACTTTTTGAAACCAGTTAACTCGACTTATAAGTTTTATAACATTAATTATTTTCTACTATAATTTCAACGATCGATTGTTTACAATTTCACAAAAAAAAATTAACAATTATTTTTAAAATTTATGACATACAAAAAACACAATTACCATATCTGAATTAACATCATTCAATATTTTAAGTGAAACAAACAGATTTAAGTCGAATTTTTCTAAAGTACCTTAATTTTTTAGAGAAAAAATGTTGGATTTTGTTTCTTGCATATTGAGTAAAATGAAGGAAGAAAGTATTTATTTTCCTACAAGCTACCAACTAATTATAGATAAGATGGAGATTTATTGGTTGGTCTTTAATAACTAAAAAGTAAACTAGAGAATGAAGGTGAAAAATCGATGTAAATAAAGGTATGGATAATCGATATTGCGTTGTCATAAAAAACACCTCTTAGAGGAGAATTCTACAGTTCTTAGAAAGTTTGAATCAGAGGAATCTAAAAGTGATATCATAACTTTTTTTTTTTAACCGATTACTAAACTCCCTCTGGCTCTAATAGTTCAGGAAATACAAAACACTCACGATTCCTGAATCTTCAGAAAACAACAGGACTACAATCATTCCAATAATTAGTAACACCTTGAGACGGTAGAGCATATAATATCTACCATCACGAATTGTTAGGATAACCCTAAATGCGATTACTCTCCTTCGTGCTTGATAAAAAAATATAAGGAAAATGTAGCTTTGAAAACATGTCTGGTAGTAATCAAACTTCAATAGTTCTTTTTTAGTAAATCTTAGTGAAAACTATCCGGTTTTCTTCTTTTATTACTGCATGTAGAAGAAGCCAAGATTCAACACCGTAGCGCCAAACAGTACGTAATGTGATCAATAGATTCACTAAATTCAGGAACCGTTCTTTCTTTCAGAAAATTTCCCGATAGTTACAAATACCCCCCTCTTCCCATTAGAATAACGAAGTCTGGAGGTCATTATATCCTAAAATCATAACTAAGAACGTTTCAGATAAAAAAATGCACATTACGTTTGTTTTTTTTCCAATAGTGTTACTTAGCTTTTATTCATTAGGTTTGTTATAACTATTTATTAGAAAATTAATTTTCAATTATTCATCAACATACGTAGAATACTGGTTAATATAAAAGAAAACGAAAAAGGTCCTTGTACTCTACCTGAAGTTCTCACTTCAAAACCAAACTAATCTATAATTTAAAGAATACCAGCGTGAAAGACAAAAAACTGCTTGTCGTTACCGGCTTCTCCAACATTTACTAGACAAGCGTTTAAAACACCCAATAAATTACAAAAGACTTATTTACTTAATAATAATTAGACCCATTTGGACTCACGGAGTTGAGCTTTATACATAGTCAACCTTCCAATTCTTCAAGCACCGAATGCTAACAATTCTAAATCCTTTGTAAGATCCTTAATGCTCCTTATTATGTCACAAACATACTTTTCCAAAAAGATGTTATCGTTTCATATGTAGCAGATTTGTTCCAAACCAGATATACCAATCCTTTCATAGTAAACTTCATACCCACCCGAATCCACTAGTCTCCCAACTTGCCTTACACCCAATAATTCTCCGAGGAGTCTGAAAATGGAATGACCAAGGGACCTTGTAATGTAGCACTTTTATTGAAGAGAGTAGTTGCTTAGTTGTTATTGACATGTCATTGTAATAATTTTTCTCAAATTTATTTGTTGTATATAAGGTATACAGTTGTATAATATCAATTAATAGTTTTTAAATACAACTTTGAAGATGGTCTCGTACGCAGTCAGGAGAATACACCGAAGTTTTAAAACTTTTAGTGGAGTGCCAACGTTTCGACCTGCCTTACAGGTCTTCTTCATGGCGACCGAACCAGTCAAGAGAAAATCCTAAAAATAAAGATTTTACATCAATATCCAAACTTGAGTCAGAGATATCTAATTTAGGTCGGTCATCTAATCCAATATACATCAGAAGAAGAAAAAGAAGAAAATCAGGACCCCAACATTGTTTTTAATACATTTAAATAAAAAAAATATATATAAATGTATTCCCTTGGTAATTACAACCATATAAAACTTTACATTCAGTTTTCAGAATAAAATGAAGTATGTAAATTCCTGAAATAGTTCATTCTAGTTCTATAATAAGGTTTTAAATAAATGTGATAAGAAGTACATTTAACATAAATTTTTAGGTTATTAAACGCATGAAGAATTTCTGGTAATGTTTTTTATTTCTGTCTTTGTCTTTCCCTCTGGGACATGAACTGCGAGTACGGAAAGTTCCTGGCACACATAAGTTTAAAGCACCGCTGCAAAAGTAAATATGATGGAAACGGATCCAGAGATTTCCCAGGCCACTACAATTCCCACGTGACAACACAAAACTAAAATTTGTTATGGTTTTGAATTATTTCTTAAGGTAATTTTTAAAATGTCATGGAACAGTAAATTTGAATAGAACTGACCTCCTGTCTGACTTGTGATGCTATTAGTTATGCAAACTCTACCCAATTTTATTGTATTCCTTTTCTTGGATTAAAGTTTAACTTTATTTTTTAGCTGTTTACGTCCCCATATTCTTAAATAAGAATATGAATATGAAACGTATTACAAACATTACAAATATTAACTAAATAAAAGCAAGCAGTATTTTCAGTATCCGTAACCACCTATATTATTTATTATTTTTAATTGAAGCAATAATCTTTACACAGTAAAGGCTTACTATATTTATGAAACATAGATTTTGAAAGATGCTATCTATTTTTTTAGTCTGTATTAATTTAATTTTCATAGAATTCTAAGCATTTTTTTTTTGTTGTAGAAAATCATAAGATTGATATATTAAAAATCATAGTTTCGCTAAATCCAAATCCAAATTTTATTACAAAAATGATCGAATGATCAAATCTCATTTTTATAAAATAAACAAGGCATTCTAAAGAGTTCTTAAGTTAATTATTGTCGAAAAATTCAAACCAATAACTTTATAAAGTTAAATTAGAAAAGTCTACAATACACATGCACCTGCAAACATTCAAGACATGAGCCGACTAGTCGGCTTGAAAAAAGGCAGATTAGTCTGCCGACTAGTCGGCCAAGCTGATCATTGCTTCCGCTAGAATTTCGGTGACATAGGCAATGTTTGATAGCTTTTTAGCCGCCAGTACATGTAGCAACAGGTTTTTGTTTATCTTATATTATTTTTTCTGTTTTCCGTAAACTATCCGGTACGTAAGTAGTATTTTTTTTTTTTTTAAATAGAAAAATTAAGCGAATGTCAGAAATTTACTTTAATTATCTTAGTTAATCGTGGGATTCGGAATTTATTCATGACTAAACAGATATCGGGTTAATGGATTCATTTATGTAACACAAAAATATTTTACTAATTATTATTAACAATAAATCAACCTCATGAGTCCAGAGAAGCACAGACCAATAATTATTAAATTGAAATTGCACAATAGCTAAGTAACTAACTGTCATGAGGTTCTTAGTAAATATATATATTAAATATCTTACATGTAATTATGGATAAAAAGTATGTAAATTGCTAAAATGGTTGTTTCCCTACTACCAATTTTATTGGTCTCTATTATTATAATTTCTATAGCAGTTCAAGTTAATAATTTTTAATAAGTTGGCTATATTCTAAATCATGGTATTGCTAAATAAAAATGAACAATTGTAACCTAAAAAATAAAATCGTATTAAAGATAAAAAGAAAAGTACAATAATTAGACCTCATAGTAAACTGTAGACTGTAAATAAGTCTGTACGGAATTAATAATTTTATCGAAAAACTCCAATAAGTATCAATTTCTGAAGTTGAAGAAATAAAAAACTGATCGAAACGGTTATTCCCAACAAACCGTGAAACCTCAACGTCAATTGGAGCAACTGGCATTAAAATGACATTCTATCAGGAAAGCCTATGGCAGAGCAACATTACAACTCGCTGGTTCGAAACTTTCATCCACTACTAAACACTTTCATGGAGTTCAGCGTGTTCAAACATTTTCCTTTTCACTTGTTTTCCTTTGTGGTTGGATAAATTTTCTACGGTTCGCTTTCGCTTTCTTCTGCGGGTTCTTCTTCAGGACAACGGCGTTTGATACCTAATCGACCGTGAATCGGGACTCAATCGGAACTAGAGGAAGATAGTATAGGTGAGTGACGTAAGTTAACGGTCAGGTAACCTTCACCTCGGAGAGCGAACATAATGAAATGTAGCGATTGGTTCTCATTGATGGCAATTTAATATCACTATCGTGTTAAACCTTTGAATGATTTATTATGAAAACTTATAAAATAGATCCGTGTAGAGACTATATATAGATAAAATATTAGTCACACAAGTATAATACGGCAATGCTAGCAACACTAAAAGTCTTAACGGGATCAAGGAATTTCAGCTCCAACAATAATAAATAATAATAATAATAACAATGAATAAAGGCTTAACGAATCCGAAGGTTCGATGCCGACACCATCAACCACTGATCACACACCTCTCCAACCTACTCCCCCAAAACCCAAATCCCCCAGGTCGGCCTGGACGTAATCCTTACATCTACCTATCGGTCTACCCCTCGGATGTTTATCCGACGGCTCAAAAATGAATACTTTTTTCGGAATAAAAACTAAACCTAACGACTTTACATGCACATTTTAACCGTCGCGGTGCTGTTAACTGACCTATACTTACCGGATATAACTCGCGCAGTTCCATATTGTGTGAAACCTTCTAAATTCTTCCGTTTCTTCATGTTTTTTTGGGCCAAATATTCTACGCATTTCATCTCCAACATCATAATAGAATACACCTTATAACCTTTCTTAAACTACCAATATTTTATTAATGAGTAAAATATCAAAATAAAATAGTAAAAATGCAATCTATAAATTTCTTTAAAAAGGATATTCGGAATACAGACTTAAATCCGTTTTAGAAAGAAGATTTTATGAAACCAAATTTATTTTAAATTTTCTTTATAAGGTAGACTTACAACAAATTCTTTGTGTACACTTTGCTAATGAGTTATTTAAAAGTAATGTAAATTTTTGATTATTTTTTTTGTTTTGTTTTTCATTAATCGCTTCAGAAATTCATTATTTGGATTCGTCTTATATTCTTGAAATACTATGGGTTTCTTTCTTCCTTTCTTTTTATTTCTTATTACAATATTGAACTTATTTTGAAAATTTTTAGAATGTATATGAAAAAAATAATTATTATTTTTTTATGAATTCATTAGCGTTTATTAAGGCACGGAGTAGTGCAGTGAGTGGGTAAGGCACAGAACTCCTACCTCAAGGGCCCGAGTTCGAGTCCGTCTTAGAGCAGAAAAGGTAAACTTTGAACGAGTCAAATTTCAACCATCGAATGCCTTCGAGTTCGAGAGATCCTTCTGGAACACACCCAGTATATATAAAATGGGTACCCTTAAATTAGGGGGAAAAGCTGGAAATCGAGCGTTATTCTTGACCACTTCTACTCCTTAAAAACAATTATTCCTTACCAAATGATAAACCCAAGACCTTCCTTTCTTTTTATTTCTTATTACAATATTGAACTTATTTTGAAAATTTTTAGAATGTATATGAAAAAAATAATTAATATAACTATGAATTCATTAGCGTTTATTAAGGCACGGAGTAGTGCAGTGAGTGGGTAAGGCACAGAACTCCTACCTCAAGGGCCCGAGTTCGAGTCCGTCTTAGAGCAGAAAAGGTAAACTTTGAACGAGTCAAATTTCAACCATCGAATGCCTTCGAGTTCGAGAGATCCTTCTGGAACACACCCAGTATATATAAAATGGGTACCCTTAAATTAGGGGGAAAAGCTGGAAATCGAGCGTTATTCTTGACCACTTCTACTCCTTAAAAACAATTATTCCTTACCAAATGATAAACCCAAGACCCTTTATGGTATGTAGAGGTACAATTTATTTTATTTTGTTTTTTTAAATATTAAGAATCACAACTAACTTTATGATTTTAATTAAAGTTTTTAACAAATAATTAAAACGAATAAAATCTCGATTAAGAACAAACTAAATTATGCCACCAATCTCTATTTTTTAAATATAAATCTTAAAAGTTTTGGTTTTTGTATTTTCCAAGTAGGGTAATAGAAAATATATTAATAAAACTTGCCATTTAACATAAACTCACAACAAGGGTTTGAAAATTGCGTATGTATGTTTTTAATTACATTTTTATAATTTACACAGCTAGATGCAGTGCGACCCAGATTTACTGGGCAATCGATTTGCATCAATGTAATTAGCCTACACGGGAAAACGTTAATTAGTACATTAGTTGATTGAAATTAATTACTAATGGTTAGAAAGCCTGCTTAAATATAGTAATCTTAAATTTGATAGATAACAACATTAATACTTAGCGCAACAACAATTAAAATTTATATATATGGATAAATTTCTTGACTGTTACTATTACTATATATATTTTTATATATATATATATATATATATATATATATATATATATATATCAGTAGGGATACAAGGAAATAAAAATAAAACAACAACTTATATATACATGATTTGTCAAGTAAATGCAAAGTAATCAGAAATACAAAGATACATACTATCACACGCATTCATTTTTTGTATCTACACTTTTATATAAAAGGACAAACCATTTTTCATTTGTGATCACTAACTTTGTGAAAACTACTAAGCAATCTGTGCGAAATTTTAACTACATTTTTTTCATAGTTCAAGGAATGTTTAGAAATAATAAAATCTAATGATTTTCAATGAAATTGTTATTTAAAAAACGATAAATATGTGGTGCGGCGAGAAGTTCGAAAATTGTCCAATAGGTGCTGAGCGCTATTCGAGGTAGGTTACAATGGTCAGTATTATACAGAGCTTGAAATTAATAAAACAATTTACTTATTTTCACAGAAATTGTAATTGAAAATATGGGATGCGGCAGTTGGGTACCAGTGAAGTTTATTCTACAACAGAGTTTGCAATATTATAACTATTAAACTCATCTGTACCAAATGTTAACTACACAATCTTCTTAGTTCTAGGAAGGTTTACTATGATGACAATTTATATGTACAATGTTGAGAGGCAGAAACAAGGTTTGCCGCATCGTCATATACTTTCATGGTTAGAAATAAAGAATCATCCAGATAAAATCGATTAAATTGTTTTTACCGATTTAAAAATTATTGCCAAACCAAAGACCGATACCTTTCTTTTTGATATTGTGTGTAAAAATATGATTCATGTGCCTTTCGGTGAATTTAATTGGTTCTTTCTATGTAGGAATAACGGCAGGTTTTCAAACAATAAGTAAATGGGCAGCATAACCTTTATTTTTGCCAAAGATTTATTCGTCCTTCCAAATGTTTCTTCAATCTTCAATAGTTTATACCTAATCAGTACAATACTACCAGGTTAAAAAATTAAAAATATCATTGAAAAAATAATTGTCAATCGCATAATACAATACATGGATGGTTTTTATCGATAAAATAAAATTTCAATCATTACTTAATATTATCTAAACTATTTACTTATGAGAGCAGGCCAAGCCGAGGCGAGGGATACTAGTATTATATATTATTTATATTTTATAAATACAAACCGCGATTTTAAAGTCTGAAATTAACAGAAAAGAAAGAAAAAACTAATTGAACCGCTATAGTCTGTTCCGCCCATCCGTTATGAATTTTATAAGGCTTTGCAATTACTATGTGCTAAGTCTCAAGCTCAACATGAACAAAACGCAGATGTGTCAACAGGAAAAAAAAAATGATCAAGACTACAACATATATGAAACAGAAAATAAGAAACATTTATCCCACGTTATATTTGTATGCGTGACCAATAGAAAACAATATTTAATTTAAATGCTAAACGTGTGTGGATTACTCTTAAAATACAATCATTATTAATCTACATACAGAAGGCAAGGGGCCCCAAGTGCAGCATCCAAAACTAAGTACGGTTTAATTAAATTAAACCATGCATAGAAATAATTTTAAATATGAATTAATTAGTTTTTATTATTTACCATATTAATAAAATATTAAAAATACAACGTACCTTCAAACATAACCTAATAATAATTTTTTTAACTTTATCTTCAACTGTCTCGAATACTTGTTTTTCTCACTTTGATTCCTTGACTTCTAGGGTCCACATAAATAATAGATAATGGGAAAGGTCTTGATGAAGCAAATTGGAAAACGAGGCACAATGTAGAGAGAAGCGGATCAAGCTAGTTGGGTGGCTAATGGCGCAATATTATCAGTGGAGCCAACAAGGATGGCAGTGACAAGACACAATATTAGCCCTTGTGAAAAATTTTAAGGGTATCATTTAACTTGCTTTATAGTTTTTTCTATCGAATAGGTAAAATAAATAGGATTGGTATTCTCGGAGGTTCAATTTATATTGAAAACGAAAATCATTCTTATATAAAGCTTTGGGTTTTATATAAAGCAAAGGTTTTTGCCTACTTATTCACACACTTTTCAAACCCATCATACTAGTTTCTCTTTTCCATTATTTTCCTATATCTGAGAAAACTATTTGACCTGCATGCTCAATCTAGGTTTCAAATTAAATGTAATTAGGTAAATTTATTTTGATTTATTGGTTGGTACCTACCAAACTTGTCTGCACATTATTTTTAGGTGTCTTTTACTAATTCTTTTAGCTGTAAATTTACTAATAATATTCACATATTTAAACTAATTATTTCTTTCCTAAAATCTTATGTATTTTAGATTTTTTTTTAAATCATACACGTTTATTAAGTAAAATGTTGAATTGTAACGTTTCATTAATTTTTCTCCAAATCCGATTTTCCCTTTTTCTGAGAAAACCATTTAATTTAAAGGTACAATTTAGGTATAAAATTAAAGCTTATTAAATTTCCGTTTAATTTTTTTGTTGATATTCCAAGTCCAGCGATTTCATTAGTATGCGGTCGAGAACCTGACTGTAACAGAACAAATTAAGATTTTGTGAAATATTACCATTTCCTGGATCGCTGCATTTCCGCATCTGATTGGCCAACGGAGCTGCAATCGGACTTTATATTGTCACAGTTTAGTGATATTTAATATTTTAAATCAGTTCTTTTATATGCTTTATTTTACGAAACGAATAGTTTACGAAACATAAACGTAAAGCTGAAAACATTGCTAAATATTCGTGACTTTTCGAGAACTACTTTTTTCGAGTTTGAAGGTTGAAAACAGCTAAAAACTAGCATTGGATCCTAACAAAATATTTAAAAATGGTAGAAACATGTGTCTCGGCAAACTTTGCCTTCTTTTTTTTTCTTTTTTCTATTTCTTTTCCGTATTTATCGACTGGGCTATTCACAAGGCCTGGGAGTGAAAAAACGTGTAACTGAACTTTCACACTTTGCATTTGCTACGGCTGATTCTTAATTAACTCATTACATCATTGTCCTTTATCATGTACTTATTGTAGTTTGTTAATGGTTTATGGTTAGAGCAAGTAGCTATGTTTCACAATACCTCAGTTATAGACGAGTATCCAACAGCTCCCTTACAGAAACAGTTTAAACGGAAATGACCGCCTTGCGGCGGCAACTTATATAGGCAACAAGTCTTTAGCAGCGTGGCATTAAAAGAGTTGTAAACAAGATAAGGGCTAAGGTCGATGGCGATTATTAAGTAAATTAATTGACAGTTAGCCATTCTTATCGTAGGGTCCTCAAGAGTAATTTTAGTAATGACTCCTGCCTTGTTAGGGTTTATTAAACAAGGAAGCAGATTAAATATTCAATAATTAGTCCACGGGGTCTTTCGTTAATTAAAATAATTGATAAGACGTCAAACAATACATAGTGTTTCACTTCAACTATCGTCAAGTGATTAGTTTGGGCTCAAGAAGTCAGTTAAATCTAAATAAAAATTATGATTGCGTGAAAACTATCGAGTGATAATAGCATTATGAAACCTTTCTAATAACACAAAATAGGTAGATAATGATTATCACTTGTTAGGCAGTGTGTTCTTCTTGATTCGTATTTGTAATAATAAGAACGTTTGCTCGGAGAAAATAGAATAAAGATCTACCGGGAAACCTGGAATTGAAGAAACAGCGAATGAAATGATCCGAGAACAAATGGGGTATCAGAAAAAAATATATAAAGTGCTCGGAATATAGCAGAATGAAATGAAATGAAGGCTATCAGTAACAAGAAAAACTCAACCGAACACTTTTATTTGCACAATTCACACATTTACTACGTTTTTTACGTTTTTCATTGAATTCTTGAAATCTTGTAAAGAACAACATAAATATAAAGTTTTCAATAAAAATGAATATTTCACGATTAAATTTTAAATTTAAGTTCTCAGTTCTGGCTTACGTATTACGTATGCGATGAAATCAGGAAGCCTCTTGGATTAAATTTTCTGAATACATTTCGAGACGGCAAGAGTTTTATAATTCTGTTTAATGAATATTATATATTCATGATTAAAATGACAAATCTCCTATAGCGGATGATCCTGAAAAGGACTAGGATCAGAGATTTAACTTTAGAAGCATTTAAAATAAATGGGAAGAAGAAGTAGGTAGCTCTTTTTCTTCAACCATTATGTCAGAGATTTTTCATTTATTATTTTAAATAGCGTGAATTAAATAATAAATACATATGTATTCGAACGAACAATTACAAAAAAAATAAAAAATAAAAAATAAGAATAAAGGATAAAATCACGAAAAAAAAGAGAGAGAAGAGAAACTGTTTTTGTGTCATGGAGTTTTTTTTTTTCTTTTTTTAATAAAAACATCTTAGGTAATTAATTTTATAAGATAAAAGTTACCCAATTGCTATGAGGGTAAAAAATGAAATTAATTTATTGTATAAATATTTTTACATTGAATGATATTTGCAACTCTACAATAATAAAATAAGTAAATTAGTGGAACTCAGGATTAATGACGTGTTGATGATTTGCAAAGCAACAACTTATTGGTAGCATTCTAAGGTAAGTTCTATGTTGAAAGGTTGTTAGGCAAGTTAGGAGGCTAGTGGATCCGAAAAGGCAAAGAGCTCAGCATGAAAGGAAGGGTGGACCAAATCAGCAACATAACACCATTATGGGTAAGTTTATTTGTGACATAATAAAGATCACCGAAAATTTCAGATAGTAAGGATTAGATAAGAAATGAATTGGACGATTTAGTCCAGCCCACTACAAACATAAACTTGTTTTTTCTGTGTTGAAGTTTCAATTAAATAAAAAAAAAAAGTCGAATACAATTCGTTGAAAGGATGTTTATCCGGAAGGACTAGACACCTTTTAACCTATAGGATAGATCTAAACGATAAAACTATTAATATTTCACTGAAATTGAGTAATTCTTGATCGATACTTCTTCATAATTAGTGATGAATTTATTTTGATTTGATAATTGTCAAAAGATTAATCTGTTCAGCAAACCGATTCCTACTTTCCGTAACTCTAAGAACATATTGAAGAAAGAGAATTTAAAATTTTGTAACTTATCTAATTATCACGCAGCCATATACAAACTGTATTAATGGGGATTTGTTTTTTTTTCATTAAATGAATTCCACTCAAAACAGTATATTATCCTTCGTAACAGGATGTGACGAGAAGTTTATGATTCATCGCACGTTTTCCTTAGCGTCAAAAAAGATGAGACATAGAATTCTTATAAGAAATTATTAATATAGCTGTCTGATTCACTCCATTATGATCTGTACCCTATTGAATTATTTCATTTGATCCACCTATTATTTGCAGAAAATGACTATTTAAAAATTAACATCTTCTTTCACTATGTGAATAACGAAGTTTATTTT
Organism: Euschistus heros; assembly: GCA_003667255.2. NCBI lineage: Eukaryota > Metazoa > Arthropoda > Insecta > Hemiptera > Pentatomidae > Euschistus > Euschistus heros. The sequence continues at coordinate 632,715 of RCWM02000035.1, read as the reverse complement.
TTTGATACTTAAAAAAAAAAAAAAAAAAAAAAAAAAAAAATCAATAAGTAATGAGAATTGATAAAATTAAAAAAAAAAATTCCAGTTCGAAAAATCGTAGATGAAGGCGCAGAGAGAAAATGACCCATCCTGACATATTTACCATTTTCCGTTTATAAGATTTAGAAATCTAGAAGTTTCTACCCTATTTTTTTCACTTCCTTACATTTTTAATGTAAAAAACCTTTTTTTTTTTCACATCAAAACTTAGAAAATAGGTGTCCCTATTTGAAGAACAAAGTAATAGTAATGTAACACAATATAATAGGATTAAAAATAAATTCCAGAACATTATTTAAATTTTAGCATAAATAAATAAATAACATTAAATCAAAGTTCGTAACTAAGCGCCTTATTGTTCTGCCTTCACTTGGTAAGAAAGAATTTTCAAGATCTAGAATAGCCTGAATGTAAATATTGTTAATAAACATATATTTTTTTATATTTTAATAATTACCTAATACGCTGTATTATTTTTTCCCTTGATTGTATCCTTATTTTTCTTGCATACTAGTTGATTTGCTTCACCTTAACTTTGTAAATGAGCAATTTATTTTCACTTTATACCACAACTACAATCGTCCTCGATAGCAGCACGTTGTAATGTTGTTGAAATAAAAGCTCTAAAAAATATACGATGTATATATTGTGATTTTGAATATGATTAAATATGTGCTATGGAATTTAGTTTAAAAAAAAAAAAAAAAAACATTAAGATTTACATTAGACGCTATAAACGGCTCAAGACGTGTTCATCTTAAAAATAAAGAGATCCTATAGAAGAATATCTAGTACCATTTTTTTTTTTGTTTTTCAAAGGTTACGAAATATTTGTTTTTAAATTTAAAAAATCTCTACTGTCATTTGAACTGTATTGGCTTGGATTGATATGTCTCTTTTGAGATCAGATGAATCTGCCAATGGTGACATGATGACTGCCACTGCCAAAGAATACGATAAAAGGAAGGGCAATTCAAGATGATCAGACCATGTGAATAAGGAAATGGTACAATGGGGGTGGGGAAAGTCCAAAGACAGAGAAGAATAGAGATATGAAAATAGCCAGAAACAGGCCTGACACATGAGTTGCGGACTTCCCAAGACTGCTGGTCACCGTGGGAATGTGACCTCCTACTGAGCATAGAAGTCCTATATACACACATAGATAGTAACAGAACTTTGCTTTTCTTCGTTTGTTAGTCTCAATTCGGCATTATATTGAGTTTGAAAAAAAATCATGTGTTAGGGAACCATATCAACAACGTGTACTCTTATTTATTGATACGATCTACAAACTATAAATTGTATTGATATTATTATTATTATTATTATTACTATCATTTGATGATAAATAGTTTTTGTGAGAAATATCGTTAAAACTAACAGAAACAAAAAATTCCACAAAAAACATTCCATCTTAATCCAAGAAGGGTCTAGGGTTTAGTGCTTAGGTACGGATGTACTGTTACTTGGGCAACGATTGTAAAAGAAAGAGATTATGCTATTCCACCAGGTTTTCCCCAATCAAGGGTACCCACTTTATAGAGCTTGAGTATGACCTAAATGGGTTTTCCAACCTCTGAAGGCCGTTTCACACTATAGGCCACGCGAGGCTCGCGCTCCAGGCATGCTCACACTCGACTCTTATCTTTCACACTATGGCGTTCCGACGTTCCTCGTATACCAGCAGGTTAAAAACATTCATCAATTTTACTGACGAACAGCTAGTTCTTATGGCGTTGCTATTAGATGAGGATGAAGGAAAACCTAAAAAGAGAAGAATGTGGGTGCACCCTCTTTTGTTATCAAGACCTGATGAAGGAGAATATCACACATTGTGTTGGAAATTAGTCGATGACGAAACTCAGTTCTTCCAATGCTTCAGGATGTAAAAAGAAAGTTTTGAAATTCTTCTGTCAAAAATTGAGAGCGATTTGAAAAAACAGAATACCACTTTTCGAGCTGCTGTTTCACCTAGATAGAAACTGGCGGTAAGTAATATTTTTTGACTTTACATTAATTATAAATTTTATTGATTTTTTTTTTTTAATGCACATTGTAAACAAACTTAAAAAAAAATGAATAAAGTAAATCTAGTTAAATTCATTCGGAGAATAATTACAAAAATATGAAGAATAAGTTGAACTAGGTGGTGAAATGGAATGAATTGGTTGAATGTTTTGTTGTAAAGACTGTTGGGTAGGGGGGTGAGAAATCAAATATTTCATTTCCATCTGTGAAACCATGTTAAAAATTTATATTTTTATATGGTGCTCATCGATTGGAGAAAATGTTTTGACTGTTTCTGTCACCGACTCAAAGAATATGTAATGTTCATTGGGTGCTTTTTGTTTTCAGCTGGTTCCTTTTTATCAAGCAAATATTTCATCACTGTTGAAGCTACAGTTACCTGATGTGGCTTTTTTTTTGGGGATGGAGGGAGTCGTTTGTGATGATGATGACAGTCCTAGTGTTTGACAATTGTTGGACTCCCAATTTCTTCCCAAACTTTTTTTTTTGTGGGAAGAGTCAAAATACATCATGTCACTTGAGTCGTAAATTACAGGCTTTACCCGCACCAGTTCGATTAGTGTTTCGTCCATATTTTCACTTTGGGACGCTTCGAGACACTGCGATCCCCGCGCTCCAAATATTCTTTGCCAGAAAATGCCGCGCTTCGGAGTGTCGTGTGAGCGTAGCGTGAGCGCTGATGTGTACACGTACGTTGTTTTTAACTAACTAAATCTGGAGCGTGGGGAGTGGAGTGCGAGCGTCGCTCGAGCATCCCCTCTAGTGTGAAACGGCCTTAAGTTGAACCACGGCTGAAACGAAGGGAAATGAATTTTTTCTCGAGCTGGTCTCGATCTCGGGGATATTTTGGAAGCGAAGTATCTTACCTATTGAGCTACCACGCCTCCCCGTTAATATGACAATTTCAACTATTACTATTACGAAGCTTAAAAAAAAAAGTACTTTAATACATATTTTCTGTTGAATAATGGTTAATAAACATTGGTAAAAATATGTATAAATTTTTCCGTAATAGATTAAGCGATATATTTTCAGATTTATATTTCGATTTAAAATATGATACTTTATATTCTAAAATGACGTAAACAGGTTGTTCAGTTGTAAAAATAGTTTATATCTTGTCATTTGAACATTATATGGTTTTACACACTAATTACGTGTTTGTTTATACTTAAAGTACTCATTTACTCCAACTATGGTAGGAAAGACGGGATATTCTGCAGTCTTCCAACCAACCTGTTCTAGCAAACGTGGGAAGGTCTATATTTTATTATATGGGTCCTCCACGAAATAATTGTCAACCACCTCAGGGCGGGTTCGAACTAATGTGATAGAGATTTAAGATGCTCAGACATCACGGTCTCCTCTGTAACTTAGAATTTTATTTACCGATAAACAGACAAAATGTTAGTTGTTAGTAACAAGGTTCTGTTGATAACACTACCTAGTGTCTGCTTAATGAACTACGGGTTTGATAAGTTTAAACAGTCATCGTCATTAAAATGCGTATGTATTTTACTTTTTTTTGTGTTCAAAATATATTTACAACCGGTGAAATATAAGAACAAATAAAAACTTGTGTCATGAAGTAATAAAGGTAGAGGAAGTAATAATGACACCTCCCCAGATTTAGGAGATCTAAACTCTTTCATTGAAGTCGCCGGGTGGTTGGTAAGTGTCATGTACATACAGTCTTTGAATTAAGGATCGGATATTAAGTTGGATATAGAATCGTTTTTATCATGATTTTATAGAATAGATAAAAATTTAATAGATACTATAAACCTTTATGTAAGTTGTCACTGAGAGTGAAAGAATTATTATAGTTATAGAAACTAATTTTTTTTTTTTAGTACAACCATAAAATGGTACACCTAGTCCAAAATATTTCGAGTAAATTAATATAGATTCCTTTTTTTTTAATTTGTGGTATTCCGGAACGTCTATTTTTAAAAAGGGTGTAAGAGGATGGGGAAGGGCAGCTGAGGATAGGTCTGAATAGAAGAGAACTGTAGAGGAGGTCAGGGGTCTGCAAGAAGCATATTGGCCATAAGATGATGATGATGATTTAAAAAAAAAAACATTAAGAATTTAAGGCGCATGAAACCCAACTATTTTGGAATCCGACTAAGGCAATTTTATATAAATTCTAAATCTACCTTCTTACATAATATGAAATGATTAGGATATTATCAAGGTTGGAGATATACACAAAGTTTGCCGCTAAATGAGAAAAGGTTTTTATAAAAATAAATAACATGCAGTTGCATTCACAGTGAGATTTGTCAACTCGAAATAATATAAATAAACCCCGACAAGTAAAAATTGAAAGTTCCTGCTGATTGCAAAGTTTTTACTAAGTTATGTAATGTTATTTCCTTCTTATTTGAATGCATTACCATATGCCTACCTTTCGCATTCGTATGATCGTTCAGTATGCTGTGTTAAATGTAGTAACCCGTTTGAAATGGGCAAAATTGCTCAATTAAGTGTTTCTGCCTCCTATAGATTCATTATTTTAATATTTAAAAAAAAAATATGAAAGAGATTATCATTTTCCATTTTACTATTGAAAATGATATCAGTTATACAACGGATATTGTTTTTTTGTTTTTTTTATTGTTTTTTTTATGTTTACACCAATAGAGTAGTTTCACAGAAAATAATGTGGCAGTGGCATTACCAATCATCAAATGGGGAAAAACCACAAGGATGAGCTCAACAACAGTCGTTATATTCCAAGTCTGTAAAAATATTTCTAAAAGAATTTTACATAATATGGTGAGTTTAGCATAGGAAAAAAAACAAGAGCAGAAATTAGGTTAATCAATTTTGGAAATAAGGACGAAAATTTCAGATAAAAGTTTATTAATAGTGACAATTTTTCACTAGGATCGCAGGCTGCTAGGTCAGAAGTTGAAGTTTTAATTGGTGTCTTGTTTCTTTGGGGAAGAAAAATCAAAGATGGTTACATAGCTTCATTACTTGAACTTTAAAATACTTCCTTAAATCTTCGAACAAATGAGATAGCATCCTTCGCTGTCATCTAATGATTTATTTTGAGATTGTTTCAATATATTAACAAGCAGATATTAAACAGTTTGCAGTTACTTTAATCTCACTAAACGTTTGTCAAGTGCGACAACCCCTCTTCCCAATCCAATCATAATCGTACTGCAATGAATGTATGCCTCTGGTGTTTGAAATAAGTGAAGTGCTTAGACCTAGGGGCTGATGATGGCAGAGAATTTGTTTTTTGTTTTTTTTTTGAACTCAGGGATTACATAACAACTAAATCTAGAGATAACAATGTATAATATTTCATATTACAAATATATAATTGAGCAATTAAAACGAGAATCATGTTACGACAAAAAATAGATTTATGTTGATAGATAATAAATAATACAAACATTATTTAAGTTGTCAGAATTGCTTTGTTAACGTTTTTCCTTATCTTTTGTAAATGTATTTTTTTAATAATCTTGAATTCTTAGTTAATACTGACAACATAGATGCAATCTCATTTACGCAAAATTCTTCAGAATGTCTTCTGAAGAGTATTAAAATCTTTTTCGTTTGTATCTGTCACTTATTTCTTACAGAAGAAATAGGTTTTCCCGCAATGTAGGCCTTAATTAAGCGTAAACTATTAGAGCAGTTTACAGCTTGATTTATACAGATGTTTCAGACGAAATCTTATGATTGTTAGTTCTAATGTTATTTTTTTCAGGCAAGTGGAAAAATAAGAAAGAATTAATACTGAACAATAATTTATAACATTTCCTTGACTCAAAGCTTTCAAACTCAAAAACATAGGAAGAAAATTGATAAATATATTGATAGAATATAGTTATTTGCAATCGTTTAATTAGTCTAGATCCTGAAAAATGCTATCCAACGATTTCTAGTTAATAGTAAACAGACAATAAGCGACTAGTGGATTTTATAATGAACAAGTGCTACTTGTTTTATTCATGTCACTATAACGAATATTTAAATATACAAGATTTATTTTATTGTACTGTTGTAAATTTTAATTATATATATATAAAATAACACTAGTCAGAGTGCCTTAGCACCTCACTTATTTCGGATGACAAATTAATATTGTATCTATGATCTCCATGAAGTATTTAAAACTTCAAGTTAAGAAAAGTATGTAACCATCTTTGATTTTTCTTTCCAATGAAAGAAGTAACCAATTAAAATTTCAACCTCTGACTGGGCAACCTGCGGTGCCAGTGAAAAATTGTCACTATTAATTTAACATTTTCAGTCTTATTTCTTTACTTGAATAATGTGATTGCTACTGTTCTTCTTCTTTTTTTTTCTGTGTTAAATTTACCACAGCATGTAAAATTCTTTTAGAAATATTTTTACGGACTTGAAATATAATAACTGTTTATGAGCTGATACTTGTGAAATTTACAACTGTACAAATATAAAAAAAATTGACAGAAACATTTTTATTTACAGATTGGTAAGTGGAACAAATGGAGGTGCTATATTAGAGAGTACCGAAGACGAATTCATTCCTGACATTGTTGGGTCTAAAATTAATTATTAGGACATTTGGGCAAGTATTGATATGTTACAGAGAATGTTATTTTAGAATTACGAGACGATAGCCGTGACCTTAGCGATAACATAGGCCATCCATTATCCAACAAGCTGTATCATTAATACGCAATTGCAGAAGGATGCTACGCTCCTTAACAAGGATTACATGAAGCTTACTGAAAACAGCAAATGTTCCCTAATGCTACAGGAACAGTAATCATCCTTAGCTTAACAATAAATGCATTCCTTAAAAAAAAAAAAATTATAAAAAAAGTGACATCAATAAGATTATTCCTCTTTTCTCCTGATAATTATATTAAGGCCGTTACGCACATATTACGATACCTTGCCCGAGGCTATCAGTTAGGAAGGTTTTGCAATCGCATTATTATACTAATGAGTGAAGGTCACATATAGGGTTCTAATTTGCGTTAGATTTTTCTATATTTCCGGTGATTGTATGCGATATGTCTGTGGCACTTGTAAATAGTATGTTAAGTGAAATTTAGTAAATTTTAGGTTATGCCTATCACCAGAAAGCAAATTTTCGTCTCGTTATTTGTGTCTATATAGCTATGTTTATAGCTTAGTTATTACAAAGATGAATATTCCTTTGTTTATATTTCGTTGGAAATCGAAAATTGAACTTTTGTCTATAAAAAATGAGTTAAGTGCACATGCTACACAAACCTTCAGTTTTACGAATTGATATAAAGTGAGCTATTTATTTTTATTTTTTGTACTTAAGAAGAAGAAAAAAATGAACTTTATTCTGGAACAACATGTCCTATAAGAATAACAAATGAGAACAATACATAGGACAATCGTCTGGCTTTGATAATTAATTATAATAAATAATAGTAAAAATTAATTAACAATTAAATTATGAGCTACAAAGTAAATGAGAAATTTCGTAAAAGGATACATCTTATATCTTAGTATGGTTTTCAATAGCGGAGGACAAATAACACGTTTTGCACATAAGACATTGGTTTAATTTGTGTTTAGTATATTCATTTTTAAAAAGTCGTTAAACAAAAAATTATCAAGATTAACACAATCAAAAGACAACATGTTGGTCATGAATAGAAAATTTCATTTAATTACCATCACGTTTTAAATTATTTAATGATTTATCAAAAGTTTCGATTCTTAAAACAGAGAATTTATCACGTTGTCACTTTTGAAATTAAATCCAAAATCTCAATTGCATTTACATAATTATACAGGTGACACAGTCATGTTTTTGTTCCTAAGCACACATAAACAAATAGTTATGTATATAAAGAATTAAAAATAAAGAAATAACATCTGCATACACTATGGGTCCAGTTGCGATATCGAAATGACAAAGGAATTCAATAAGAATATATAACTAAAAAATATATTGATATTGCAATCTACTCTTTGGAACACAACATAAAATCAAAATTAATGCATACTTATGTACAAACTAAAACTGATTTCAGTTTCATTTTAAGAATTCTATATTCCGCCGATCACGCACAGCTGAAGGAAAACATGAAACCTTATTGTACCAAATCTTTTTGACAATATAAAAGCCAGGAACACTTTTTTAAGACCGTAATATCTGTGTCGTAAACAAAAAGCGATTTGATGTGATGGGGACCTTGCTTTCAGACAGCCTCCCCCCGTGCTGGTCAGAACGATTCTATCTTCGATCACTGAGATTGGAATCGACACAAAGATATAGATTTTAATAAAGTCAATTTAAACTTATAAAAATATGTTACAAAACAAGATAAAATGTTACAAAACATAATGAAGAAGATAAAATGGGTAATTTCTAATAAAGGGAGAAGTAAACAAAACTGAAGCGCATTATTTGCAAGGCCTATCCAGTTTAAAATATACATTTTTTTTCATGAAAAAATTATCTTAAATCTCTGGAGATAAATATCTAACAAATATTATGTTAACATTCCAAATGGTTATTCTTTAAAATTTTTATTAACAAATTGCGTAATGAATATTAAACATAAAACTTTCATAAGTATCATTAAAGAGTTTTGTATAAAGAAAAATCATACAAAATAATAACCATCATTAACCAAACCTAATTAATAATAGATAAATTAAAATACGAAATTTTATGACACTCAATTCTATTTATTTGTTACTTGCTAAGGTACCGCAATATGACCAGAGGCAATATCATCTAGTGCAAAGTTACTAAGAGGGTATTAAGTTAAGTGAAAATAAAAATCATTGTGTATTTAATGCTGTTTCTTTGTTCGGAGTGTGATCTCGTAATAAAACGGAACTTTACTTTCAAGTCTTGGAGTATCTTACTTGAGAGTGTCTTAAAATTTTCTTATGGTTTTTTTCTTTACTTTTATTCCCACACACATTGTTTCTCCTTTCAGCATCCGAGTTCATAAATAAAAAATAGTTATTCATAAACCTTTATGTCTACACGGTTTTCATAAAATGCAGTTTAAGCTATAAACTGTTGTTCAAACAGTTATTTATAATGCTAAATTGTAAAAAAAAAAAAATATAATTTTATTTCTTCATTATTGTTTTATATATAAATAAATAAATCTATATATCTGTATATGAGTGATACAGAACACTATATTAAAATATGGAGGAAGTTAGTCAGAAACAAAACTGAGACTTCTGAATTTAAATCTGACTTATAACAATTTATTAAACAAATCGACTTCAAGAGACTGATAAAAGAATGTAAAAAGGCAGAATATTTCAATGCATATTTTTGTGATTTAGTTTAATTTTAATCTATTATTTAATTATTGTTTTGAGAACGATACTTTTTTATATATTTTTTTTTGTACTCGATTTCGTCATTGCATACAAAGCCACCAAGAAAATTTTGTATTTCTAATAATATAAATGTATACTTTTGTAATATGTGTAGTATGACAATAAATACGCAAATACTTAATAACTTAGTGACAACATAACTAAGCTTTCCTATTTCAGTGCCATTTAAGGAAACATATATAAAAAACTCGTTGATACTTTATGACAATCAACTTTGAATACCTAACAAGGGGAGGACACACTCAGTCTCTCACGGATCTTGTTGGCAATTTTTTTGGAGGTTCCTGGTCAAAAAATATTTGACAGGTATTTTGCCGTTCCGTCCAATGGGCCCTAGAAGCCGAGAAAAAAATAACATAGCATTAAACTAATTTATTTTTTATCTCGAGTTTAAAAAACGATTTAGACATGATTATTGCACCAAGATTTTTAGTTTTGATTGCGAATTTAAGGAAAAATACAGTCGCTCCATAGATTTTGGTTTATGTTAATTAAATTCTAAAAAAATGATTAAATTTTCAAGCAAACTACCTCTATAGATGTTTTTACACAAACATTGACGTCAGATTCTAATTCAGCACCCTCAAAAACATCAAAAAACGCTTATTAAGCAAAATCAAAAAATATAATTTTTTTCATCTTCTTCGAGGAAAATGAAATTTTTAAATCGATTATTCGTTACATACCTTTAAATCGCCATTACTTTGTCACGCAATTCACTGGTTGGTACCGCTCAAAAGAGGAGAGTCTCAGCTTTCTTTTGATGTACATAACTTCAAAATTCGATGAACAAAAACATATTTAAAAAATTGGGAAATCCGAAAAACATTTTGATTTTTCACTTGAGTTTGAAACCAGATAGAATGATGAAACCAAATACATTTCAAGCGTATTACCACCTTATATTTTTGTAAAAAAAAATAAAAGTGATACTTTAAACCGTCTAAACGTAATTCATGTTTTTATAAGTTTAAACAAAAGTTGCCTTCCCTTTGGTCAGGCAAAACTTGAAGCTGACAAATTTTTATTTTTCTATTTGGATAAAATTTTGTATTTAAGGGTTCTTTTGAATTCTAAATTCGAATCCGATGACGGTTATTGTGAAAAAAATATATTGAAGATACTTCACTTGAAAATTTTTAGTTTTACACTGTAAAATGTGATAGAAAATTTTTTTAGCCCTAGAATTCCATTTCAGCACCCTCGAAACTCAGGAAACGTATGTATATATATATATATATATATATATATATATATATATATATATATATATATATATATATATATATTTTTTTTTTTTTTTTTTTGTTTAGTAAGGTTCTTGAGGTTCAGTCAAATCTATAAAGACTGGAATAGAATCAGTCTATTCCATATCCACTAGTACCATTGGCATAATTATGAGAACAATATAGTGTCGAAACGTCGCCAAAATAGTTGTTTTTATTTATTGACTGAACCTCAAGAACCTTACTATACAAAAAAAAAAAAAAAAAAAAAAAAAAAAAAAAAAAAATAATATATATATATATATATATATATATATATATATATATATATATATATATATATACATACATACGTTTCCTGAGTTTCGATTTAAAGGTATGTAACGAATAATCGTTTTTAAAATTTCATTTTCCTCGAAGAGGGTAAAAAAAATTATATTTTTTGATTTTGTTAAATAAGCGTTTTTTGATGTGCTGAATTAGAATCTGACGTCAATTTTTGTGTAAAAAAATCTATAGAGGTAGTTTGCTTGAAAATTTAATCATTTTTTTAGAATTTAATTAACATAAACCAAAATCTAAGGAGCGACTGTATTTTTCCTTAAATTCGCAATCAAAACTAAAAATCTTGGTGCAATAATCATGTCTAAATCGTTTTTTAAACTCGGGATAAAAAATAAATTATTTTAATGCTATTTTATTTTTTTTTCTCGGCTTCTAGGGCCCATTGATCGGAACGGCAAAATACGTGTCTAATATTTTTTACCAGGAACCTCCAAAAAAATTGCCAACAAGATCCGTGAGAGACTGAGTGTGTCCTCCCCTTGTAAGTGAATAATAACTACATGCAAGTAAAATAAATAATAACACAAATATTTCTAAATATTTTAATTCTAAAGACCAAAAAATGAATTCTAAAGATCTGTTTCGATTCATTCAAAAATATGAGATTTTTTTTCAATTCAATCTTAGTTTGTAACTTATCCATAATATATACAAGCTGCATTTTCATCATTTAATTTTGCATAAGTGTATATGTATACATGAGTGAGTTTAGTTATATGAGTGAGTTTAGAAATTCTGTGATTATTTATTTATTTTGTTCACTAATATTTATGACCCTAAAACAATTGCTTCTATGGAGAATAGCATAAAGCTATAGATTAACAACATAAACTTTTAATAATGAATTTGTTTAGTATGTACTTTCTGTCGATAAAAACTAGTTTTAAATCACAGATTTATAATTTAAATAAAATTTTTAAAACATTAATATTTTTAAAAACTCGTTCAGAATAAAAAACATTAAATAGTTTCGGAAATTTTTTATACGTGAAGTTTCCCAACGGACAAGGATAAGCCAAAAGCATTGGAATGAAACAACTAAACAAAAGGAAAAAGAAAGACTGAGCTAGGTATAGCCTCGTTAGCTTTCCACGTCAATAGGTCCCACGTTTTAAAGAACTCTCACTTTGTCATCTTCATATTTTTTCACCCCTTCTTTCCTCTACGTTTCCTTTTTTCTCGGAGACTTGTATAGCCCGAAGTCCGTTCTTGGTATTCAATTCTATTCTCACTTGGTTACAAGCATGAAAAAGTATTCTTTTTTATTTATTTATTTTTATGTGGGATCGTTTAGTATATCAAACATACGATATCTCTACGAAACTTTATCTAATATTTAAACATACATTGCAAACTAAGTTTCCCCGTCGGGGCTTCGCCCGCTGTCATACGTTAAGAACTTAGATAATTTCTACAAATAATTGAAGTACTATTTCTTTATCAATAAATATGTATTTTAGAATGCATTCAAAAAGTAAAAAAATAGATTCATTGAGTAAGAGTCAGTCCGAAGATCCTCTATAACGTTTTTGTTAGACTGGCTTGTGAAGCAAAATAAACTTTAGTTGGAAATATTTATAGTTTGAATTGAAATATGTATATATATATATATATATATATATATATATATATATATATATATATATATATATATAGATCTTTCGGAAAAATATTAAGACACTACTAATCAAAGTCATAATATTGATTTTTTGTCTGGTTATTTTGGCAGCCATTTTGTATTCAAAACACCAAAGTGAAGAAAAAAAAAATATTTATTTGAGTTGTTAGCAGGAGAAGGCAGAGCTCATGTTCGTAAGAGAGATGCCTTATTGTACTGTTGACTTTGCCTGAAAGGAAAGAGTCGGTTTAGAAAGGAAACAAACAGAATCTGGTAGAATGCGGTAAGTTGTGACCTAACGTCAATTGTTGACTCTGTCAACACCCTTCCCCTCCTCGGTTGAGATTCTCTTAGCCTTGAAATAATTTCTGTTCCTTCACTGACGATTACCAGCTCCGCGATGAAATATCTATCAAAAAAACTATAACGCCCTAAAAACGTTATAGGCTTTGATATTTGTGAAAAAATTTGCTAATACTGATCACGTAATCCGTGAAAATTGTATTCCTTTAGATCCGCATTATTTTAGAATTCTAAAGTTTTGACAAAAGTATGGTTAGAAAATTTGTGTTAAAAACCAGTTTTAAGGGAATTTTTAGAGTATTTGTTGGAATTTAAAATTAATCATTAAAGCGCCCTGATTTCACTTATTTAACTTAATTGTAAATTAATTAAGTAGGCCCCTTTCCATTAAATTATGCACTGGCAACAATTTTTCAAGAGCTTTAGTAGTCATTCTAAATAAATAAATATTTCTGAGAGATTTTAGCAAACCACGAAAATAAATAATAAAAAATTATCAATATAAGTTTTTCTATTTTTCCGTTTTTATACAGGTTTTAAGTTTCTTATAACTACATAATAGATACTTATTATTATCCGCTCCTATCTCACAGATAGGACCTTCAAAGTTAACCATTACGTTTCTTATTATTCCCTCTTAACCCAATCTACTGGTTTTCCTCAAGGTTGTATCTCGGGTTCCATCATGTACAAGGTGTATACAGCTGAAACCCCGGCTCATTGTAGCACCGTCCTCATCACCTAAGCTGATAATACATGTTTGTTATCAGTAAATAATGATCAGCTCCTTGCATCCCAATCACTAAAACCTTATATTACAAACCTTCAAGAATGGTATCGAATGTGGAGAAATTAAATAAACCATCAAATAATCTATACTCTTCGTCGTAAATCTAGGTCTTCTTGTCCAACAGTATCCTTTAATAATATTCCATTAATCCCTGTTGAACAGATCCGCTGCCTAGGACTCCGTCTTGATAAACGTCTTGGAATCCACATAAAAGACTAAAACGACAATATAATTGCTCGATGTTTTTGACTTTAACATTTACTAGACAAACTTTCGAATCTTCCGAGTAATTACAGAAGACGCCTTTACATGACAGTTAATATAACTATTTGGTCGTACGGAATTGAGCCTTGGGGTTCCTCTGAACCATCCAATCCATCTCGTACCCAATCCTTACAATCCATAATCCTTCGAAAAATCCCCAATGCTCCTCACTTTGTTACAAGTAAACTTATCCATAAAGATCTTAATGTCCCATATGATGCTAATTTAGCCCAAACCAGATACCTATTATTTTATAGTAAATTTCATAACCACACAAATCCACTAGTCTCTCAACTTCCTATTCTATTTCCGATTAACCGCCGAGGCGTCGGAAAATAAGATGAGAGATCTTCTAGTGTAAAACTTTTATTGAAGTGCTACTGGTTTGATCTTTGTGAGCATTGACATGTCATTGTGATCACTATCAACACATTTACATTATGTATATATTTTATACACATGTAAAAATCAATAAAGAAAAAAAAGAAAAAAGATTCTTATGGTAATTTTTAATATGTTTCAATACTTAATTTAAAAATGAATTCATATATATATATATATATATATATATATATATATATATATATATATATATATATATATATATTTTACTCATATTTTTTTTTTTTTTTTTTTTTTTTCTCAAAAGTCTATATGGTAGTGTCTTTAATTCACTACTCAAGGAAATAATCTTCATAAACAGTTGTCCAAAGAAACTGAAAACTGTCAGGTTTTCTTTGAACCTAATAATTTATCTATTGTAGAGGATGGTTATGATTCAGAAGGGTCAACTCCTGTCTAGACCCACGGCTACCATAATAGAAAATAAATTTACTGCCCCCTACCAGACTTGAACCTAAGGGGATTAGGAGTCCATTGCCTTACCTCTAGAGAGATCCCACTCAAATCCCTCAGATTATATTTAAAAAAAAAAAGATGTACGAAAAAGAATTTTCGTAGAAACATTGACATAAAATGTTTCTCTTTGTGAGTGAATAAATTAAAAAAAAAAAACTATAAGAGAAAAAGGACGTTTTACAATATGTTTTTGAAGTCTATATTTACCAATTCTAAATTAATAATAGAAAAATTTCTATCCAAGCTTTATGAATTTACAAAAATCATACATTTATTAAATTATAAATGATTACTAAAATTTAATATGGAATGATAACCTTACCTATTTGTTCTTTTACTGTCGGCACTTTTAGCAGCTGGTGTACAATTAAGAGTGTTTCAGTTAACTTCAAATTTCTAAAAATTTAATTCCATTTACTGCTAAATTATTTATAATCAGGATTTCCAGCCTCAATATTTGATGGCAATCGATCCCTACTTACGGTTCTAGTTGGAAATAACAAGTCACCTAATTATAATTTGACTCCATAATTGATCATATTAGGGACCTCATCACTCATTAACCCCACGCCCTCTACTATATCCTATATTTATCATTATTATATCTGTGCTTATAAATTATTGAATAATTATCTGTTACATTAAATTATAATAAACTGTTAACTTTACGTTGTGCAGAAAATAAATCATTCACAATGTCACTTATTTTTTATGATAGAAAATAAAAAAATTCTGTTTTATTAAGGTAATGATGTAAAATACTTAGTTTATTATTACATAATAATGCATATTTCACTTGATTACATATTAGTAAAGGAAGAAGTCTGCCTCAATTTGCATCGATGTGTTAGGGTGCCGGGATGGTGGTTAGTCTAGTTGCTATCGCGCATAAATTCTGAAGAGGGTCCAATGATTTCAAGGTAATAGAAAACTAGCCTCTCAATAGACACAAACTTACAAATCATATGCGTAATTATATAATCTACAGATGTATTGATGGAGAAAACTGCAGAAAATTAAACATTTCAAACAAATGTAAGATAGGAACGATAACCTTCATTAATTAATTATTGATTAGGTCATTAATGGCAATGATTCAAGGCATTAATTAATGGCCTCAGCATTTATGATTTATTTAAAGAGTCTCGCCCCAATCAGCCATCATCGGTTATTATAGCCTACAAATCACAACTTCAATCACAATCAATTTTATAGTAACTTTATAACAATAAGGATTTAGGACAATAGTATATTGTATATTTATTTATTAGCAATAATTACGCTAAAATAAAAATAAAAGTTTCTGTCAAGAACTACCAAGATGCGACTGTACAAGACACTGGTAAGACCAGTACTAACTTACGGTTCGGAGTCATGGGTAGTCTCTTGATCGGACGAACGAAGCCTACTGGCCTTCGAAAGAAGAATTATGCGGTGCATTTATGGACCTAAGAGAGTCGGTGAGGCATACCTCAGAAGAACTAATCAAGAAGTGTATAACCTCCTGGAAGAGTCAGACATGATGAGACACGTGAGACTGGGAAGACTGAGGTGGGCCGGCCATGTCGGAGAATGCGATCCCTAAAAAATTATTGATGGAAGAAATACACATGACCAGGAGCAGAGGGAGACCCCGCCTTAGATGGATGGACGGCATAGTGGAGGATGCTAGGAGAATCCTGGGAGTCGGGGATTGGAAGGGAATGGCCCAACGACGAGCAGACTGGCGGAAGTTGTTAGAGGATGCCAGGGACCAGTAATGGTCTGTCGAGCAATTGGAAGAAGAAGAAAAATAAAAGAAATTATTTCAATTTTTAAGTCAGTATAACCATACAAAATTACAAGATACAAAGTAATTAATGGTATTTATAGAATATTTATTACTTTATGATATTTATATTAATAAATAGAATTTAAGAATTACCTAAAAACAGATAAATATAAATTGGACTAAACCCCACCTTGAAGATGGCTGATCTTCTTGCTGATAATAATACTTAAACTTAAATAAAACAAAAAGGAAGTTGTCTTTTATTACCCACAACTAAGAAGCACTAATTTGACTATTTCCTTAAATTAAATGTCGCTCATTTGGAGAAAATTTTTTAATTGATAGTGTTTATGTGACTGGTATATAAAGAAAATATAAAAAGGTTTACCATTCAGAGGTTGGTAAGAAATGGTGTTATTGTACATTTTTTTCAATAAAAAGTTAAATACACAAACTTCACATACTAGACTAAACCGTTAAGCGACTGCTCGTCGTTTTCGACTACTTTAACATAACATTTTCGACTACACAAACGTTCAAAGCAATCAGTTAATTACAAAAGACTCATTTACATGACGGTAATTGGACCTATTTAGACTTACGGAGGTTAGGTGCTCCACTAAACCATCTAATTCATCGAGTATACAGTCCTTATAATCAAAATTTCTTCGAATAATGCTCAATGTTCCTTATTATCTCAGAAAATTTATTTATATTGATGTTAATGTCCCATATGTTCCTGATTAGGTCCAAATAATTAGCTATTATTTTATTATTTTGCTTTATATTCCCTAGAATCCACTAGCTCTCTACTTGCTTCTCATTCAATTTCCGTTTACTGGCCGAGGCTTATGAAAAAATGGCTTAAAGACCTTCTAATATTGAGCTTTTACTAAAGTGCTACCAATGGAATGATTGGATGTGAAATGCTTGACAAGTCATTGATATGAAAAAAAAAAAAAACTTACATCATAAATAATCTTCAAAACCCTTATAAAAATAAACCCTTTTACGAATCATAATAAATCATCAGCATTTTTGTTTTGGTGTGCTCATGGCGTTCTATCAAGGCTTGATTAAACTAAAATTGCACAATCTCAATATTATACATGAAAGGTACTGTGATAAACAGACGATTTTTTTTTTAACAAATCAAGAAGTGTTTTGAAACTTGTCCAATGAATGATTTAGATGCCGAAGCGAGTCAATGTAACGCAACACTTTGTCCATAATGTTTTGGAAAAATACATCACAGTAATTGCTCCAACATTATTTCGTGATCTGTAGGCCAAGCAGTAGCACTCTGTTTTAGCACTTAGTCAAAAATTAAATATCATTTGTCATAGGGTTAATTAAGCATTTTTATAAAAAATAAAATTTTGTAAGAGTATTTAAGATGAATAGTTAACGTAACGAAAATTCTCTGACATCTGTGATTAATTTTATATATAAAAGCCGTCCTAATCACTATTTTTAACCCTTTATATATATATATATATATATATATATATATATATATATATATATATATATATATATATATATATATATATATATATATATAAAACAATTAATACATTTTTTAGGTTAATCATTTGATTTTTACTTTGACAACCAGTAACTAGTTCCTCTTTAAAATTATGGTAAATGGTTAATCAGTGGTTCACCCTAGCCACTTCACTAGTTCGTCAGCATTTGTGTTTCATAACTAGGCAGGTTGTCCCATAAACCTACTAATCTACAATTTTTTTCACCATAACGAACTCACAACCTTACGTTTTTAACGAGACCTCATAGATTTACCTATTCCTTCAGCAACAATGTACTTTTGCACTAAATATGAGCGCTTTAGACAAACAAAATGGACATAACAACAATTTCGTAAAAAAAAAAAATTATAAGGGCAACCTACATACCTGACCTTACATCGCGAATGCCGAAAAAGAATTTAGATGAGATATCCCCTGCACAAACGAAATTAATTCTGTTTCAAGTGAATAATAAAGGAGATTTTAAGATGCTGTTTTACTCCATTTTGTTGATGCTAGGTGTGCAACGGAAGGCTTACTATAAGGTCTCCATATAACAGAGTAAATAATAATTTTATTAAAATTATGAAGTTAGAAGCCTTACTCTATGAATTACTATATCTCCTTCAATAAAACATTAATTTATTGTAATTTTGAACTAAATCAGATCTAGTGAGAGTAAAATACGTTATTATTTATTAGTTACGTTATAAATAATTTATAAGAAAAAAGAAAAAATCGTTTGTAATCGTTAACCCACCTACCTAGAAGATTTTAGATGCAGTAAGTGAATCATTAAAAATGTATATTTTAAAATGTTTAACTGCCATGAGAATTTCCTATTTTTTTTTCTTTTTGTAGTCTATGTTGTATTATAATACTACTGGTAATTGGCATGTAAAAAGTGTTTATGCTGGTACATGAATTAAATGTGTCGTAACCACGAAGAAGTTACGTCAAATTACTTTTAAAAAGACTATTCTTTAAAGCAGGATTTTTTATATCTGAGTTGTCAAAAATTTGTTAAATTGTGCTTCTTAATAAATATTTTGGCGCGAATGGTATTTTTATAGGAACTACATAATTTATGAAAACGATCAAGGATGCTCAACTGAAAAGTGAACAATTTTGACGACTTCTTCACGAGAACCAGGGAATTAATTCGATTTTTTTTTTTTAACATACAATCTAATAAATGCATTAAATTAGTTATTTAGATTGAAAATTTAGTTAACATTGATTTAAAATTACACATTGAAAAGTAAATAAAATTGTTGTTAAATTCAATTTGAAGTTACTAATCCCGACAATTATAAAGTAACAGGTTAACGAAAATTTTTTTTTTTTTTTTTTTTTTTTTTTTTTTTTTTTTTACCCTCTTTCAAGCCCAATTTACCAGCAGGAGTATCAAAATAGTGGCAGAAGCTATTTTAAATTTTAAATTATAGATTTAGATTATTTTAGTGAGTAAGGCGTACACAAATAAAAATAAGCGAGCCACATCACCTAATCATTTATTAAACTATATTGATAAATAAAATATAACTCTCTAAAATGCTTAAAAGCAGCAAGAGGAGAATGAGAAAAACTAAACAACAAAAACAAAAAACAAACCAAAAAAAACAAAACAAAAAAAAACAGAGGCTATGAAAACAACATTATTTATTTATTTTTAAAATTGTTAATAATATCCAGTGGAAAAAAAAAATAAAAAAAGAATATCTCCTTGTTTCGTCCCCATTTTAAAATCAAAAGGTAAAGGAATTTCATAATGACGAAAGGCAAAATGGGGATAAAGACTCGATAGTTTCTTAAGAATCCTTCAATGAATTATTTCAACATCATTAACGGATCAATGCAGAACGACAAGAATTTGCCCACTTTCAGGCAGTTTACAGACAGAATTGCCGCTGTACAGTTGCTATAGCTGCGGATGACATAATTTTAGAAAGCAAGGTCTTAATCTGAGTTAAAGGTTTACAACATAATGAAAATAATGGGATCAAAGTTATCTTCTTTAATACATAAATGAAATCTTCATAATAATTATTTAAAAAAAAAGTTCATTATCATATCAAAAAAAATTGCTGGTTTCACTTTCCAAAAATAGACTATTTTATATATATACAGATGCAAAATAGATCGAAACAGATCATTGTGAACTAATTATTTTGAAATATTTTTGTTTGCATAGCTCGGAGAAAATTGATTTTCCTTTTATGAGGTTATTATTCACTTAGTCATTCAAAGTTTATTGACATAATGAATCAATGAGTTCAAGGGTACACATGAATGATGGCTATGAATGAAAGGCTTCGACCATTAACTATTTTAAAATTAATTATTTATATAAAGCCTAGTGTATTTGTGTCGAGGTGTATATTTTTAAACACTTAAAAAAATGTTTATCTATATTGATAACATAGTAATTTTAGAATATTAATAACGAATTATTAATATTATGAAGATATTATAATTGGTAATTCTTTGTTAAATATATTTCGTGTTGGAGCTCCGAGATAAGATGGCTTTGTCCGAATTCCCGACGGAAATACTTTCTTGGTTCCTTTCGGTACCAATCTTAACAATACTAAAAACCTTTCTATTTATTTGATAATTTTGCTATTAGTTTCTCTATAAATATAATCAATTTAATATTTAAACCTACTGACAAATAAATCATAATTCTAAGATGTTTGACAAATTCTTGTATTTTTTCGCCATGCCTTTTTCTGCAATTCCTAACCCATATTTATTCTTTAAGATTCCTAATCACTTCTTGTATACACTTTTTAATTTATCTGACCCCTCAATCATAAATATTTTAAAAGTTTAAAGTAATATATATAAGTGTGTATATGTATATTTGTAAATTTATTTTTAACTAGCATCCTTCATCGCGTCTTCGCCCGCTCTCATAAATAAAGAATGTATAAATGCATTGGTTTTATTTCTCCATCGACAGAAATCTCGTTTTGAAGCGTGTAATTGAGGAGTCCTTCTTCAATGATATTTTTAAGCTTAGCAGTGACTTTTAACCTGATTGAAATTGCACTGATTAGGTGTTTGAAAATTATGTAAAAGCATAATTAGACATCCAGTTTTTGATTTTAATATAAGAGTTGGTAATCCAGATGGACAGAGACTGTTAAGAAACTGTTGAATAAACTTATTATCAGTGCTTACAACTAAAGGTCCACGAATGATATCTTAACACTCAATATAAAAAAGTAAAGGATCGACATTTCGGTTTGGTAATACTTTTTATTCAGCAGAAATATTTTTATTGATTTCATCTGTTTAGATTTGAATTTCTAACTATAAAAGTAGTTCTATGACTGTGTGGCAAACTTCGTTTATCCCACTCAACATTGAAAATAAAAATTTTTACTATTGTAATTTTTATTATTACTAAACCTTCCAAGAACTACGAAAATAATGTAGTCAAAATTTGGTACAGATGGGCTCAGCAGTTTTATCATTAAAATCTCTATTGCGAAATGGTGCTAGCCACAAATCAGTCGATTTTCAAACTTTACTGGGATCCACATGTCGCACCACATATTTAAAGCTATTTCTTTAATAATTTAATTGAATATAAGTACATATTATTGTATGTTTCAAGCTCTATATAACATCGTACTTTTGCAATCTCTCAAATATAATGGCGCTCGCCAATTATCGGTCAATTTTCAAACTCCACTGTTATTCACATATTATCGATTTTTTAATAACAAATTTATTGAAGATCAGTAGATTTTATTATTGCTAAACCACCCTGAAACTATAAAGATGATGTGGTTAAAATTTGGGACAGATTGCCTCAGTCGTTTTTGTGGTTAGTAACAAACGAAAAATGGCTTGTCCTTTTATACAATAGTATAGATTTAGATATGTATATACATCTGTAATTCTTGCTTTGTGACATTTTTCTAAGAAATTGACATAGCCAGACAGTAGTGGTATTTTTCTATGCATTCGTATTATTCTCAGGTGACAATGGATACAGAAATAGAGATTATTTTTCATTTCGAAAACCAACCACTTGATATTTTGAAATTTTCGAATCACTACATTAAATCTTTTACAATTCTACAATTTTTTAGGGTCAGATTCCTTTTCAGATATACTCAGAACAATTCAATTTTTTAATATAACAATTCGACTAATTCACATTTTTCTGCATATTAAGCCCACTAATTTAAATATTCAGTATTCAAATCCATATTATTTACCAACGATGAACTCCTCAAGATATTAGAATGCTGACTTAAATTAAAATTTAAAACATCCTTGAAAATCACATCAACTGGTTTTCTGATCTTCTTTTTACTTTTTTTATTTCAAGCGTATTTTCTATTGGATCCTTTGAAAGAAAATTGGTATCATACATGATAAACACTATCAAACAATAATTTCATTAAATTACATTTACCTTTACGAAAAGTAGATTTCTCCTCCGAATGTCAGATGAATGACCTGAAATAAAATTAAACATTAGTTAAGAATTTAAAATAAACAACAAAAACTTTTAGAGATAAAATATAGTTATTTTTTAATTATTTCAGAAGTAGATACGATATAAATTTTAATAGCTTTATTATTATTTATAATTTATTAAATAATTATTTATTGTTACTATTTAAATTAGGTATAACTGAATTTAAAAAAAAAAGTTATTGCAATAGTTAAAAACAATTTTAAACAGATATGTAATTAATACTATCCTTATTAATAATATTTAAAAAAAATATAAATGCAATATAAAAATATATTTCCAAACAATATAAATTATAATATAATTTTTTTTAATAGTAAATAAAAAGTTGGTTGGTTTAAAAAAAAAAAAATATCAGAGTAGCTTCTTCAACTATAAACAGCAAATTTTCTTTTGTCTTTAATATGAACAATTAGAATGATCATGAAGTCCTCAACTTCGGCTTTAAATTCAATTAAAAATGCTCTAATCCCTCATGGGGAAATTGTTTGTTTTATTGATGAGGCCAATAACCATTCAAGTCACCACAAAACAATGCTCACGGCAATACAAAATCGATGTTTGACCATAGAAAACATTCCAGAATAATTTTTCATTTTTTTAAAACTGGGATCTGGAATCCAACAGGTTTGCCTAAGTTAGTCCTTTGTTAAAATTAGCAGGAGCAAAATATTAAAAGCATGTATCGAAAATATCAGGACTACAACAATATCTTAATAAATTATATATTCTTATTTGCTTTTAATTTTAATTGAATACATTTTGAAAAAAAAAACATAAAATTTTAATCTATTTCTAAGTTCTAAGACTGAATAATTACTTTAAATTAAGCCAATAGACTATTTCCTCAGGAAACCTTTTCAATGAGCACTATCAAACTTCCAAATATACTTCTAGAGGTTTCTCCAGAAAAGTGGAAGTACAAAATATCTGAAAGTTTTTACGTCCCAGGAGATGCGAGGTTATCTCGGTAAACACATCGAAGAAAGCCAAGTAAGTGCTAAGACGAAGAGCTTTGCTACATCCTCAAACTTCTTACATTTTTTTTAGTCTCTTCTCTACAAACTTACTTTATGTTTACCTAAGCATTTAAACATTTTTCAAGATACAACGTAATCCATGTATCAAAGGGTAAGGTTTTTTTTTCTCTTTTTTCTGTTTACCAAATCCTCTTTTGTCACTTTTCCTTATTTTCTGTAACCTTCTGCAACTGCTGTTACTTCTGTTTTAAATTTAAAATATAACTATTGACAATACCATTTGTGACATGCCTTTTACTGTTTTGTATTAAACTAGCATAAATACAGAACTAAGATTATTTTTAATAATAACTAAATTTCATTTGTTTATCGATAAAAATCTTGTATTGAAATATGAAATTTAGTACTATTTCTTCAATCATATTTTTACGCATGTTTATTATTAGAGTCGGTTCTCTATAGCTTAAAACTCAGGGGACTGTAAATAAATTTCAAAATACACGTTCGGGACCGAGATACATACACCTTTTCTCGCTGTACCCAGCGGATTCTGCACTTTGCCCGTATAGTGGGCAGCACAAAAAAATGTTCAATATTCCATTTTTTTATTTAGTTCTTTTAATTTTTTTTCAGAAAAAAATAAAACAAACGAGCTTTAATGGTCAAAAATATACACGCTCTGAAAGCCAAACTACAAACTGATTTCAAGCTATCTATATTTCAACTCAACAGGAAATGAAATGGAGAATATAGTGTTCATTATTTAATAGATACTACTGAAGGCTATAAAATAATGTATTTAAATTAACTGTTCACAAAAAAAAAACAAAAAAAAAAAAAAAAAAAAAAAAAAAAAAAAAAAAAAAAAAAAAAAAAAAAAAAAAAAAAAAAAAAAAAAAAAAAAAAAAAAAAAAAAAAACCGCGATATTCTTTTAAATGGACAACTTTTATCAAGCTTTATCCAGTGAAATTAGAATTTGATTTCGGTTCTGAGAGTAGAGGAGTGAACAGAATAGTGATGACAGCCTCGTTCAAAGCGAGCTGGTGATTGTTCTTATCTTCCTCATTTTTATCCTGACAGGCTAACAATTCAATATTGGTCAGGGAACAGGACACTATTATCATTTTCAACATGGATGAAATATTATAAGACTAACGCATCAAATCTAATTAAAAATCCTTCTCTCTGGATGCGGCAGAATAAAAGTAGTTACTCTGTAATCAGGGGATTCATACAACCGACAGGTCTATGAACGTTCGCTTAAATTAATGAATTTAATAAAATATACATGATTATTATTACCAGTATTTAATTTTTTAAATATCGTATTTAAATTAAATATAGTATTATGAAATAACAAGCTAGGACCAATATGGCTTTAACATTTAATCTTAATATTGTCGTTCTATTTATTATTAAGGGTTTCTGGGTTTTATTTAAATAATTCAAAATTATTATAAAATCATTCGATATAAGGCCAGTTTAATTGTAATTTTATATTATTAAAAAGAATAAAAGAGGAAACTGTCTCGTCAGAAATAAAATGAATGTTTGATCCTTCCTTCGTGTGTTTAGGTGCTATAAGCCAGGTCTGGCTCCCCTCTGTGAGCTAACCCTAAGGGAACGTTAAAAAAAAATCCAATGTTGATGTAATCAACGGTGTGTTTTTTTATCAGTTCAGTTCAATGGAAATAACAAAACCTTTTAGAAGAATTAAAAATACGAAAATATTTTTTGTTTTACGTTTTATGTTCGTAGAAGCTGCAATCAGAATAGCACGTTTCAAAAATAAAGAATAAAAAATATTTCTGACCGACAGAAATCTAAATTATGAAAAAAAAGGAAGGAATTTTCCAGAGATGGAATTCAAAGTTCATTATAATTAAAAAGCCATTTTGACAAAATTCAAAGCTGTAGCAACAGTATGTACTACACTTGTTATGATTGAACCAAAGGAATTCAATTTTTTTTTTTTTTTTTTTTTTTTTTTTTTTTTTTTATTGAAATTTACAACTTTATTAGAAAATACAGTTGATATGCATATCAAGTAATCCAGTAAATATGCTGTATATAATGCAATATGATAACATGATTAAGACTTGTAGAGGAACTACCCATTGATAGTACTCTAATGAATATTTACAAAGTAAGATCACGAGGCCATCTTCTTTTCAGACGCCTCGGAGGATTGCCAGGGATGGAATGGGTAGCAAGCTGTGCAACAAGTGGATTTGGATGAGTGTTAAGTTTATTATGAAAGGAGAGGTATCTGGTTCGTGCCAAGTCGGCGACATATGGGATATTAAGGTCATTATGGATTAATTCATTTGTGACAAAGTAAGGAGCATTAAGGATTTTTCGAAGGATTTTTGATTGGAGTGATTGGGAATTCAAAATGAAAACAGTAAAGAGTTAAAATAAATAAGATAAAATAGAATAATCAATAAAAAAAAAAAAACCCTCAATTTCTCCCTGATTGAGAAAAACAATAGATCATAGATATGTAATGATAAAAGTATAGTTGACTGTTATGATGAATGGAGAACTTCGGCGAATGAAGTCATCGTTCGTCTCCTCACAAGTGTGGTTCGGTGGCCCTGAAGAAGACCTGCAAGGCACATATTAAAGATTTCTTCTTAGACGTGGTGTTCCTCTCTGACTGCATCCCTGATCATCTTCTTCTCCGATCATAGATATGTCTATCAATATTCTACTGCTTTTCCCAATTTAAATTTTCGAATTAAAACAATCAAATTATTTAAATTTGAATTTAAATTAAATTAACAATGGATGGATATTGGAAATTAACTTGAGAGGATTTAGCGAATAGAAAATATTCTTCATTATATTTCAGAACAGGAAACTGTCAAAGATTTTTGATCAGAGCAACACCAACAAAGCTGGAGAGTGTCAAAAAAAGTACCGATGCGTAAAAAATGTTGGTAAAAAGTGTTTTGTTTTTTTATTCAAACCAAAATAGCTACTAAACGGTAGGTCTTAGCGACAAATATTATTTAAAAAATCTACATTAAATTTCTGATTAGGAGTTTTTAGTTAAATATTTGATCCGAGGAACACAGACAGTGCTAGAATGTGTCAAAAAAGCTCCAACACTTAAAAAATGTAGGAAAAAAAGTGCATTTTTTTCATTCAAACCAATTTAGGTTCTAAATGGTAGGTCCTAGCGACAAGTGTTATATAACAAAAAATATTTTCCATTAAATTTCTGTTTAGAAAAATATTGTTATAAAAATAGAGCTACAACAGCAGAGCTAGAGCGTGTCAAAATGAATTTAAAAAAAAAACGTTAGACTAGAATAGTTTAGACCCAAAGCCAAACGACATATTCATGTCAAAAGAGACATGATTTATACGTATTAAATTAATACATCCATGAAACTAAAAAAAAATGTTGTCTATTCAGTAAGGAACGTTGAGGTTTTGGGATTGTGAGGATTGGATACGAGATGAATTGGATGGTTTAGTTGAACCCCAAAGCTCAACTTCGTATGTCCAAATAGTTCTAATTACCGCCATGTAAAAGATTCCTTTGTAATTAATTGGAAGCTTTGGACATTAATCTTGTTAATGTTTAGGAAGTCGAAAACGACGAGTGGTAGTTACAAATATAAAAACAAAACTTAAGTTAGATACAATTCCATGTTAGGGAACTAAGGAAGCAATTTCAACTCTATATCTTTTTTTTCCCACTCCTGAAGTGGAAATAGACAATAAGAAACCGCATAGTTGAAGAGAGTAGTTTTATCTACTATTTCACTTGACTATCGAGTGGTGGCTGGAAAAAAATAGGTGTCAATGACACTTGTGTAAAACACCAAATGATCTACAAAAAACGCAATTTATATTTAAATTGATCCGAAAATATAGTTTCATTAAAATGATTCTTTAAAATTAAATTGTTACACAAATTATAAAAATTATAAATATAGGTCATTATGGCAATACTAAATGCTACTGGAGAGATTGAATTCACTAGTGTAATAGTTCGACGGAGATATATATATTCATTAAAAATATTTTTAACTATTCTTTAAATCATACTTCAAATCGAAAATATCATTTTATCACGGGTCATTAAAAAATTGGATTAGAATCATTTTTATATCTCTTTTAAAGTGGAAGGATCTGAATAATAATATAGTTTTAATAATATATGTTTCATTTCTAATCTTCATAAAATCACACATTTTATTTCACTAAAGATTTTTTGGACTTTTTTTTTTAAATATGTAGCGATAAAGAGATAAAATTACCTTTAGAATCCAGGTTTTCATTTAAGAACACGATTTCCTCTGCAAAAGTTATAAACGTTTATCCGTGAGAAAATAAAAATGAAAAAATTCTCAGTTTTCTAAAAACATTTTTTTTTTTAATTTACAACCGTATGAATACTGTGATGTTCAAACAAATTATTGGTTCTTCATAAGGATATGCAAATTTAAAATTTACTAATATCGGCTTAGGATGGGCAATAGAATAGAATAAAATAACATAGAAAAATAATTTTATCCTGGGACCAAGTCCCTTAAGAATAACAACTTAGTACAGAAATAAATAAAGTTAGTTATATCTGGTCAGAGACATAATCAATAAATAAAATGAAAAAAATAAAATAAAGAAGAAATAATAATATAACAATGATAATGTAGACATAGATACTAATTAAATATATAAACGGGAAAAAAGGAAAACATTCTACAAATGGAATAATAAATAGACTCTTTTGATACAGTGCTTATTATATACAATAGAAGAAACTAAATGTTATATTCAGAGTGAGAACAACCTATTTTGATTGGTATCTAATTTTGTGCAAATAGTTATTGAAAGTGTTCCAATAAGAGCTAGATATCATTTGATATCATATTTAAAAAAGTATTGTTAGCAAGCGTCACCTTGGATAAGAATAAGGTACTGGAAATAGAGGAATTTAAATGTTTTCATAGATTTCGCTCCTCTAATATGAGAAGGAATGGAATTCCATAGGATGGTTGAGCGGAATAGGAAAGAGCGCTGGAATGCAGTAGTTCTGTGGGATGGGGTATATAGATCAGAAAGACAGGATCTTGTGTGCATTGAATTGACTGCAGATCTGAATTGAAGTATATTGTAAATATAGGAAGGATGAAGGGTGCTGATAATTTGGTAATGGAATGATCCAAGGAATTATTTTCTACGGAATGTAGGATAAAGCCAGTTTAATTCGGAATAGAGTAAGAGAACTCCTCGGTACATCGAAGACAAATCTGGCAAAGCATAATTCGTTTCATTCTGTCTTCGAGAACCAGACGAATCAATTCTTATTAATCAGTAGTGTCCATTGATATATTCCCTTAAGTGTAATTTTTGCTATGTTATGGATGATTAACGCCCAATGTGATAAATTTTCCTTAGATTTATAGCACCAATAAATTAAAATTAAAATTTTATTTTGAAAATTCTTTACACCTGATACCGCTTAGATTTGATATCTATAACAAGCAGTATGGTCATTGTGACTTCATCATAGTGTGACAAGATGTTTCAGGTTAAAGGACCGCTTTAATGAAAGTGGAGTGGCCAAGGAAGTTCTTTCGCCATCTCAAAATCGTTAAATCCTGGAAAATTAAAAAAAAAAATAGTATCCTTAAGGAAAAAAACTAAATTGTTGCGAAGGAGAGTGACCAAGGGAGTCCTTCGGCCATCTTATGGACATACGGAGTTGAGTGTTGGGGCTCCCGTAAACTTCTTAGTTCTTCTCGTATACAATCCTTACAATCCAAAATCTTTCGTAAAAACCTCAATGCTTCTCATTATGTCACAAACAAACCTATCCATAAAAGTCTTAATTTTCTATATGTTGCTGATTTGGCCCAAACCAGACACCAAGTCTCCCAACAGGCCTCACATTCCGTTCTCGATAATCCTCCAAGGTGTCTGAAAAAAAGATGACCGAGAGACCTTCTAATGTAGAACTATTGAAGTGCTACTAGTAAGTAGTTCTCTGCATGTCATTGACATGTGATTGTAATTATTTCCCTCAAATTTATTTATTGTATATTATGTATACATATAGTTGTAAAAGTCAATAAATAATTTTTAAAAAATTATGAAACGGAGTGGAGCTCTAAGGCTCAACTAAATCTTATAATTCTTCTCGTATCCAATCCTTACAATCAAAAATCCTCAATGCCTCTAACTTTTTCTCAAATAAACGTATCTATAAAGATCTCGATGTTCCATATGTTGCTGATTTAGCCCTAAATCCACAAGTTTCTCAACTTGGTTCGCATTCTATTCCCGATAACACTCCGAGGCTTTTGAAAAGAAGATGGCCTCGAGACCTTCTACTATAGCATTTTTATTAAAGTGCCACCTATGGGTGGTTTCTTTAAAAGTTATTGTAATGTCACTGTACTCGTTTTCCCTCATATTTATTAAATATATACGTTATATACAATAGTAAATTTAAATTAAAAAATATATATATAAAAATAAAAAAGTTGTCCTTATTTATAATAAATAAATTAATATATATATATATATATATATATATATATATATATATATATATATATATATATATATATATATATATATAAAACTAATTATAACTGGGAATTATTTATGGTTACAACTCGAACAATAAGCGATCATATTTTGTAAGAAAGATTCCCTATTCTTTACCCAGAACACATTACCCCCGGGACCAACTGCGTGTGGGCAGCTAAATATAGCTAAGGGCCAAAGGAGATGTATGGTAGTGATCAAGGCACTGTACAATTTAAACAATCAATTCTGATATAAAATAAAGTTTGGATACAACTTAAAATATTTTCAAATTTGGCAATTTTTTCTTTATTATTAATTTAATTTAATGTTTTGTGTTGACGTTCATAATGTGATGGTGGAAAATACAGTTTCCTAAACATTGATTCTATAATTAATATTAATGAGAAAAATGCCTAAGTATAATAAATATTACTAAAGTCCTTCAATAATAAATAATTTAATGCAATTTCATTTTAATAGGAAGAAACACGATAAATAATGAATATGTAAATAAGTTTGTTTATTTTCCAAGTTATATTGTTTTCTTTTCTATATATTTTTAATACTCCAAAACCATAGCCATGAAGAGCTCAACAGTTCGCACAAAAACTAACCACAGTTCCATTTATTCGAACCTGATAATTCAAAACAATTTAAAAAACTACTTTAATGCCATTGCCGGCTAAAATTACTATACGATTACCAAACAAATAATCGACTAAACTGCTACCTCGTGCGAAGAACGAATTCTTGCAACATAAAAAATCCTCCGTAAAATTCTTAATAATTCTAATTATGTTACAATCCAAACCATCCTCAATTACTTTTAAAAACCTTATGTAATATCTTTGATATAACACAGGCGTCTATTCTACACCAGACGTAGCATTGCGATATGATCCTAATGGATTAGTCTTTGCGATTTATAAAATAAAAACGTTCTTTATTGAAAATGAATTTCGGTCATTATCAATGTTCAAACCAACTACATATCCTCTCATTTATTAAACAAAATGATGAATTTTTAAATAATAAATACTTAATTTTCTATTATTATTGATTACTGCTTTATACTTTATTTTTTCATTTATTGATTTTTATTTTTTTTTTATATAAATCAAAATAGATGAACATATGCTTCTAATAAATTACTTATGAACTATAGAGAAACACAGAGAACTCTATTGGGAATCCTATAAACGTTTTATAAATGTAGGGCTCACACTAAATAAAGAAAAGACCGAATACATGGTAACAACTTGAGAGGAAAGAGGACATAGATACATTGAGGGGGCTGGATATTGCTTTGAGAGAGTGCCTAAGTTTAAGTATCTGGGTGCTATTGGTCTTAAGTGAAAATTTTTCAAAATAGAAACTTATCCAGCAATCTCAAAATAAGGGTATATCGAACGATCCTTCAGCCGGTTGTTATGTACGGGTCTGAGACATGGACCCTGACATCACACGAAAAAAAATTATTAAACATATGGGAAAGAAAAATCCTTCGAAAAATATATAGTCTAACAAAGTATGGACTGAATATCTTGCGAATGATAACAAATGAGGAACTGAAAACTCTATATGCT
This sequence comes from Euschistus heros, assembly GCA_003667255.2. Lineage (NCBI taxonomy): Eukaryota > Metazoa > Arthropoda > Insecta > Hemiptera > Pentatomidae > Euschistus > Euschistus heros. The sequence continues at coordinate 600,953 of RCWM02000035.1, read as the reverse complement.
GTTCCCGATATTGTAGCCAATATAAAAAGAGGCAGAATTAGATGGATAGAGCATTTGCAAAGAATGGAGGCAAGTAGGCTCCCTAAAATGATGTTGGAGGGGCAATGAGAAGGAGAGGAAGGCCTCGACTTCGTTCTCTAGGTGTGAGAGGATGGAGAAGGCCTGCAGAAGAAAGGTTTGAATGGCAGAGAATTGTTGAGGAGGCCAGGGTTCAACAAGGACCATAACCGCCATAAGATGATAATGATGATGATGACAAAAGTTTTATATGAGATTCCAGTGCCATTATCTTTCCTAAAGAAGCTAAGAATTAATGTGTATGGAATGGTGAGCTAGTTGAGAGACTGACATGTTCGGGTTTCTGTGGAGTTTATTACAGAATGTTTGGGATAAATCAATCACATATGGGCTCATAAAACCATTATAAGTTTATTTGTGGAATAAGACTAAGCATTAAGGATTTGGGATTGTAAGGAAATATATAAAAATGAATTGGATGGTAAATCGTTAAGCCCAAATTAGTCTAATCATATCATAACAGTCATAAGTTTCTTATAAGTCTTTTGTAATTAATTGCTAACATGGAGCGTTTTTCTGGTAAATCCAAAAGGAAGAGCAGTTTTAAGTCTTATATAAGGCTTTCAAGTAAGACGCTTTTCCAATTGTTCCCCCTTCCTTGCTGTTTCTGCATCACGAGCCGTTTTTAATTCCTTGTCTATAATTTATAGTAAAATCTATACATAGTCTATTATCATCTATTTTAATTCCTAAACCATAGTATAATAACTCCTAATTTGAACCTTGGTTCTTCTGTTTGTCAATGTTTCTTTTTCCAAAATGAGCAGCTGGGTGCTACCCCACCCTACGTTTGCCTAAACGGAGCCCTAGCAGAGGTAGCAGATCTGCTAAGCAGAGAGTCTTAAACTTTCATATTTTTTTTTCATGCTAATACT